>JAOSBP010064214.1:0-24895 GCA_027563825.1 Erythroxylum mucronatum | reverse complement strand
CTTCGAGCTCGGACTTGAGGTCCTCTACCCCTTCACGATCGCGGATGATGTTCAGGCTCTTGAAACCCCAGAGTTTGCCCAGTTGGATCGCCGCGCGGCCGACGCCGGAGTTCGCGCCGTTCTGCATGAACCAATCCCCCTTCTCCGGGTTCAGGATGGCGAAGTCCTTGAGGAGGCGGTAGGCGGTGCAAGGGTTGACGGAGACGGTTCCGGCTTGCTGCGGGGTGATTTCGCCGGGGAGTTTCTCGAGGGGCAGGCGGAGGAGGTTCTCGGAGGTGGTCTGGGCGTGGGTGCGCCAGGTTCCGAAGCCTTGTTTGCGGGGGAGGACCCAGTCGCCTTTTTTGAGAGACTTGACGGAACTGCCCACCGAGAGGACTTCGGCTACGCCTTCGTTTCCTCCCACCGCGATGGGGTCGGAGGTGCCAAGGGAGGTGGTGAAGGTGGGTTTGGTGGGGTAGACGCCTTGGATTTGGTTAATGTCTGCGGGGTTGATCGGGGAGGCGAGGAAGCGGAGAGTTACGAGGGAGGAGTGGGGTGGGGAGATGCTGTGGGAGTGCAGGCTGAGGACGTCTTTAGGCTCGCCGAATTGGGAGAGGACGAGGCATTTACTTTGCTCGTAGCCGTATGTTGAGTAGTGCCGGGTCGATGGTGGAGGGAATAGAGAGCGGCGAAGGAAAGGCCTAAGAGCGGCATAGGCTCTGGAGGGCGCCATGATGGATGACTGTGCGATGGTCAATGGCGACAATGAGGAGCAGTTCTCGAGGGTAGCTTGTGCTCGACAATGACGCAGGGTCCTCGGGAGCTATGTCCCGCGCTGACATAATGACGTCCTGACGTCCTGACGTCCTTCGGAGGCATCTCCTTCCTCCCGTTCTGTAAATGAGCTGACTTGATACAGTTATTCGCGCCAATGCATGCGACTCAGAGGCAGAGAGTGTCTGGCATTCATCGGCCCACAATGATGTCGGTTAGATGGTTCGCTTTTGCCAGCGTCAACCTGACGACGCATGTCGATCGTCGTACCGAGACACGAGAACCTTCCGCGTAATACCATGATTTGATGTCTGCATTTCAAGTTCTCGATCGTATAGCATGGCGTAGAAATGAGGGTGGCCATCAACGGCGGAGGATTATCGGGAGTCTATCTCATGCATGTGCTCCTTAAAATCCCACATGAAGACGTGCACATCTTCGAATCTGCTCCCGACATTCGGAGAACCGGGCGTCTTGTTGGGCAGACCGGGGGGTCAGCTGCTCTATGTTTGGATCAGGTCGAAAGTGTACATATCAACGGAGTCCGCATCCTGCTTGCGCAAGAGACGATGCTGGCGAATTGGTTTTTGAATCCGATGATGCTAGCTCAGAGGCGAAATTACACTACGATAGTTGAGCGCTCTGATTTCATCAAGGAGCTACTCGTCGTTACCCCAGATGAGCAGATGCATGCTTTTAGGAAGTTGACCAGAGCAGAGAAGATGCTGATGGCTCGCTTCCGTTGCAATTTGCTGATGGAACTACCCACAAGTGCGATGTTCTGATCGGAGTGGACGGTATCCATAGTGTTGTACGAAGAATGGTACTGGGCGAAGATGATCCCGGCAATTGGACGATCGTGACGCTTCAACCTTACGACAAAGCACGCTCAAGTATTGGAGAAGCCCAAATAGAGCAGCAGTATGCTCGAGAGTATGGCTGGATCGGAGATGGCACACTCTTGATGCACATTCTGTTGAGCGATGCCAAGGTTGTGCAACTCAGCATGCTGGGAACAGATGTCATTGCGAAGGATTCGTCTCTCCAGGAAAAGTTCTTCACGGCGGATGAACCAGGGCATCTCTATATTAATGATACCTGGCCTGCACATCTTAGCAAGGCTGTCACCTACGTCGGTACTTTCGTTCACCCTGTTTGATTGATCTGCTAAACGATATCGTGCCACAGCTTTTATGCGACAGACCTGAGCAATGAGCAATCTATCTCTGTGATCAACCTCCGGCACGGACGTACACCGATGGTCCAATGCGCATCGTGGGCGATGCGGCTCACACAATAAAGTCATGGCAAGGCGCCGTCCGAGGCATGTGCATCGAGGATAACCCGGTCTTATCGAAATTACTCGGCATGGCAAAGTCGCCGAAGGAAGCCTTGATGGCATCGAAGGTGTACGATCAGGTCCGTCTACCATGTGCTCAACAGGTTGTCGAGTCGAGCTATCGTCCTGGTGTTGTCTTGACCGGTCAGGATCTGGATGTCAAGCTGGATGGAGAGAAGCTGCGAGAGGAGTTGCGGGAGAGGTGGGACTTCGCAGTAAACTTTGATATTGAGTATCATTGCGGTATTGCAATCTTGGGCATGCGTTATGAGACTATTCACGCTGCTGCTGCGAAAGCTGATGAAGCCAGAGAGTCATCTTGATCTGTGCGATTATGCACGATGAGTAGAGTGACGACGGCTTCGTTGCAACGTTCGATTCGGATGGCAAGCCACAAGAAGATATCTCAAATACATTGCCTTGCCACACGGTCTGCAGAGAGCATCAAACGCTAACACAAATGTAGGAATCGTTCTCCACGAGACTCGAACCTAGTCTTGCCAGTAGAAATCGAAGCTCCACTGCTCCGAGATGCTGCGCTGCTCAAATCAGAAAACCTGGAACGGATCGAAAAGCTATTCACGCAATGCATCGGGTATTGCGGAGTTCACAACATCATGGTAATCTAGTATCGACAGCAAATGTCCTACTTGGAAGCCTGGTAGGGCCTGTCGGACCCAAAGTATGTTTTACGGTCAAGGTCAGATGATATAAATCCTACCATGTACAAATCTCATTTCGTTCTGTCAAGCAGGTCACAGGCCGTATCCTCTACTCCAAAGAACACAAATAACTTTGAACGTACGCGAGAAGATTTCCGGCTTGAAGAACTCAATCTTACACTTTCCATCGAGCCTGATTCATCTCCGCCTCCGGCATTCAAGTTAGCTATCTCGTCGAAGATGACAGTCTCTGACTTCCCGCCTGGGTCGTCGACCGAGCCCGCGGACGATCAGCCTAGGAGCTAGCTATCTGGATTGACATCACCCAAACTGGCCGAATGGCTGTCAATAGAAATCAATCTCAACGAGCCTTTCAGGGCTCATCGTGGGCCTCACGATCCAGTCAAAGGGTCCGTGATGTTGAAACTTGGGCCCAATGATGAGACATCGAAGCGTCTCCGATCGAGCTCGATAACCAAAGTTGAGATTGATCTGATCTTGTCTGGGACCATATCTTATGGCGGAAAATGGTGTAAACCCGATCACTATCGAGGCTCGCCAGCCTGGAGTGCGACCAAACATCTGTTTCGACACAAACTCCGCATCTACGCGGGATCAATCACTTTCGCTGCCATATCGTTTATCATCGCATTCCCAACCTGCTGCAGTTCTCCTCCCGGAGCCCCTCTTCCGCCTTCCATCCGGGCTGGGTCTCGACCCGATCTTTATGAAGGGAACATCTCGAACGGTAGCTTCGTGGTGTACTACCAACTGGATGCAGTTTGCACGGCTGCAGAGAGCGGGAGCATCAGCGAGATCAAAACACAACGACCGAAGTATCTAGAGTACATGTTCGCTTGTATGTCGGCTGCGCAGATCAATCGTCAGCATGACTTATCAACTCTATGGAAAATCAGTCTAGGCATGGTCAAATCTGCGTATCGTCCTACGCTGACAATTGAGAGCAAGTGGCTCACAGATATCCACCCATCGTGCTTTCTCTTCGCAGAACTTACTGTTTCCGTTCATCCCATCTGGCTCATGAAGGAAATTCGAATCGGCATATACGACATATCCATCACGCCCAGATCGTGCACAGGGGTGACCTATCATGGCACACGTTATTGTACCTTTCAACGCCGGCCTCTCCTTCCATGTAGGGTGGAAGGATTAAAGCGGACTTTCAGCGCAACTGCTGGCTGGACCCGTACTATCGGATCGGACAGACGTATCGACGCCAATGTGTTGCCTTGCTTCGAAATTAAAGTTGACGAGGGAGTCACTGTCTTCTCCTTCCATGATTTCGAGATCCGTGCAAAGTTCAAGATCAAAGGTCAGACTGTTGAGTATAACTGCAACATGTCTGGGACTATACACCCTCCTCTCCGTGCTGAAGACTCGGTCAAACTCGTCGATTGACCTGTCACGATGGAGTTGGATGATCGTGGGCGGGCGGAGATTATCAAAGGAGTGACGGCGAAGAAGGGTGAAAGCATCAAGAGTATTTCGAAGAAGATAGATGTCGTACGGAGATGGGGTGGCTTGTTCAACCGAGGATCGGAAAAGCCGCCTCCTACCTACGATCAAGCAATCAACAATGAATGATAATTCATTTGTAAAACTATTTGAACCGCTCACGTTAGCGAGGATCTCTAAATGCAACAGCAGCCTCATAGTCTTGGAATCACTGATTGTAGATGCGGTGAAGATGTTTCAAGTATTTGTACCCGTGAGGGCAGGTTACCGAAGATAGCCTTAGAGGTAACTTTGCTTGGGGTTACTGCAACAGCAAGCGGTGAAGAACCGAAAAAAGGATCTATTCATCGGAGTCGCAGTTACCTATTTCGGAGAAGTGTCCGGGAGTGAGTGCAGACGAGACATATATCCAGGGCATGGCATGCATACATAGGTCAACTCATCGACGACGCATCAGAGTTTCCACTCATCGAACAATTGGGGGAAGAATAGTCAATGATTCTGTTGCAATACCTCTTGGAGATCAATTAGCCAGGTTTATTCGGTTATCTGGATTCGAAATTTCCGAAACTTGCAGATGTCTGTTGGATCTAGTGTCAGGCGTTCCATTTTCTTTTGCAACCTGAAAATTCAGAGGTCGATCAGCGACAGAATGTACGGCATTATGTGCTGGTAGGGGGCGACGTGAGTTCATTGATCGAATGCCCTGCATACGGAAAAGGGACACTTTTGGTGAGTAGCCAGACGATCTTCGCTGGATGTGTTTGTTTTGACTTGAACACCGAAGCCTCCGGTCCGGATGGATCATTGTGACCTTGAGTTCGCCGGGATCAGAGCCCTCAGCCCAGTTTAGAGATGAAGTCGCAGTCATTGACGGATCACTCACCGTGTTGAGTTAGTGGCAGAACATCTCTCGTTGAGTTCAAGTCCATATAAGTCCGTATTTATACCCGCTTTCCTCTCTTCACCTACGTGTTCCGTTCCAAACAGACCATCGTCCACCCACAACCATGAGACTCCCAATCTCCTCACTCCCTCTGCTGGCAGCAGTCCAAATCAACTCAGCACCCGCCCCGGCCTACGGAACACCAGCTTTAGAATTCGATTTCACGGGGGATGAAGGCTGTGACAGTAACTTTCGAGCCAGCGCACAGTATGCTCCGACGAACGGCTGCGCGGGTTTCTCAACGTACGGCAATCAGGGAGCTCAAGTGAAGAATTTGCTGGACCAGAATGTCGATTTGCAGCTCTTCACCGATGCCAACTGCGACCCTTCATCGGCAGTGTTTGGGAATTCGACACTCATACCTGGAACGAACAGCTGTTTTGCTGATATCGGGGTTGCGAATGCCATTATCGTCACCCTTGCTTGATGGAGTGATTGAGCGTGGAAGAGGACTCGAGGAAGTTTCATGAAAGGACAGCGATATGCTCGTTCGCCTTGAGGATAGTATCCCGGGTCGTCTACGGGATGAATTGGGAACATTTTGATGGCTCTCACATGATTGATGTACTTAATATTGTGCTATTCTGACCGACAGCCCGGGTTTCTGTACGTAGAATCATCGAGAAAAGGCAGCATCGGTACAGATCATCAAAGTGTCAATCCACAATCCCTGCACCGTCTCCTCGTCGGTTGTTGATATGTTATTCTCGTGAAGATGCTGAATCGTTGCGGCACCCGCCGAGGTGTCAAGCATTCGTGCCTCGTGATTGGCCGACTTCTGCCGCCCTACGCACAAGCCGAGGCCAGAAAAAGTCAGGTGCAAAGTTCGGATGAGGCTAATGCAGGTGGATGCATGGTCCGAGCGGTGGCTGTGACGGCATCATCGGGCGCACGCGCCGGATTCTCTCGAAGCGATGTCATTTCATTCGTCGACGACCTTTTCGTCTTCCCTTTCCATCCCCTGAATCGCGACGACGACGACAACGTCGATTTCCCATCATCACCATCCGGCTCAGCAGCAGGTCTGACGGGTAGCCCAGTCCTTTTTTTCCCAGTCCTTCTTTGTGGTGCGCGACATCGTTTCATTTGTCTCGCGATCGACCGCGCGATCGATTCTCTTTCCGCGGTACGAAACTGCGGCCGGCACCGTTTCATTTATCCTGCGCACACCGGAAATCCAGTTTTTCATCGAAAGGAAAAAATCCGAAACAAACCGCCCTTGCATCGGCATATGCAGAACCCCGGTCTCGGAAGCCTCGAACCGAAAGCAAGAAACCCACAGTCATCACCACCACCATGCCATACGCCAAATCCAGAGGCAGAGGCGCCGCAGCAGCCTCGACCCCGACCGCGAACCAGATCAAACGCGACTCCCGCCTCTACCTGACGGTCAAACCCGTCAACATCTCCCTCACGGACGGAACCAACATCCCTCCACCCCCGCCATCCCCACCTCCGGCACCAGCAGCAGCAGCAGCAATCGCCGAGAACCACAACAGCAACAACCTAACCCCTCACCTCCCCGGCTCCTTCCCCTCCGACAACCCCACCAGCTCCCACGTCCGCAAATCTTCCTTGGCCTCAACAACAGACAGCAACGCCCCAGCACCCCTCACCGCCACCGACCTCCCTCCTCGAGAGGAAAACCCCCCACGCCCCTCCACCGCGATCCGACGCATGTTCAGCCTCAACAACCTGCGGCAATCCTTCTCCTCCTCCCGCACCTCTTTAGCTCTGCCCAGGACCTCCAACGACCCCGCGACGGGCAGACCCAAATCCCCCAGCGTCGCCTCGACCATGGCCTCCGTCCAACCCGCGGACAACGAAAGGCCCGGAACCTCCGCCACGACGAAGAAGAGGAGGGGTTCCTGGTTCGGGAGCAGTAGCAGGAGGAGGAGCAGTGGGTTCTGGAACCAGGCGGCGGGAGATACCGGGAGTTCGGCGGGGTTGGAGAGTGTCATGGAAGAAGAGGGAGGGGCTGCGGGAGCGGGAACCCGGGGAGCTGGGAATACCAACAAGAGGGTTAGGGACTCGAGGTTCGCGGCGCCGAGATTGCCGGATGTGGGCACGCTGAGAGGGGGGAGGTTGGATGGAGGGGATTTGGGGTGGGATGAGGGGATGTTCAGGAAGAAGGAATAGGTCTTCAAAGAAGAAGGAAGGGGGGTTGAGGGAAGAGGGGAAGAGGGAAAAGAGATGGTTTTTTGCGGGCATGAAAGAGAGGAAGAGGGGAGGAAAGAGAAATCATGATACCCTTTGTTTTTTTCGTCTGGCATGTTGTTTTGGGTTGGGTTTGCGGGAGAGATCTGTAGCTTGTCTGGGGTTTTGGTGAGGTTGCACTGTCCTAACTGTGGGAAAGTTGCGGGAGGAAGAGCAAGAGATTGTGTACGATATTTGGGAATGGATAAGTTTCATGGAAAATATTATTGAATACCTATCTTGATAACTTCTTGTTGTACGCGATTGTTATTCTCGGTTTGCGGAGGGGAGGAAGAAAGACAGGCCGATTATCTAACTGGCTGAGATGTGTAGTGCTGAGGGTATGAAGGGTGCATCGGTCGAGGGATCTGGGCCAGAGGGGGTTGGTTGAACTGCTTTGATGGTACCCAAAGGAGCGACACATGATCGCTGACGAAGATCGAATAGGTGTCGAGGCAACGTGGGTTCCTCTCCGCGTAGATATTGCCGCGGACGATGCCTGAGCCATGTGACCAACGTTCGATCTAACAGCGGGATGAGTAGTCACATTTGGTGCTATCTGTTCCGGCACATGCTGCCTTGCACACCTCTCGACGAAACCTGTGGTTACATGGCGTTCTTCTACGGAGCCCCGGAGGTACAAAATCCCATCGACCCATCGGGGAGTCGCCATTCGCTCCGTCAGACTTCCCGCCAGGATCCCCGATCTTCAACCCGCTTTCGGACGTCAGCACATGGACCCAGAGTTCCCTCACGACAGTGGTAGACGGGAGAGAAGGCCGATGTTCCGAGATCTAGGATCAGGGAGATGAGAAGTTGCTTTGGACTCGCACACCGATGTATAAAATACCCTCGTCTATCACTTCTGCCGCCGTCAAAGTTGGGCCATGGCCTGCCGCCCATTCACGAAAGGGCACTCAACCCAGCGAGGTATACCGACAAACTTATGCAGGGAATGTACATGAGTAGATGGGAAGATGGGAGAAGAGAACGAGGAACCTCCGAATCGTCGATCTTTTCGCACATGGATTTAGAAAGGGAAAGAGAAACCGACGGAGAAGGGGTCTCTCGGTTAGTAAGACCTGGGTTCAAGGTGCTGGAAGAGTATTTGGTGATTGGAAAAGTTTGGAGGGTCGGAGAGAGTGTTCGTCTCGGAGCAAAGTGTAGAGCCGGGCTATGAAGCGGTGGTTAGAGAAGGTTTGAAGATGGATTCTCTGCGCTTCGGCTCAAGCGGTTGCTCTTCCCCATTCCTTGATGACCTCCTTGGCATCTTCCAGCTCTCTTGTTAGCCTCTCCGGCTCCGATCTCGCGAGAGTGGGTACTCTGTCCAGCATGCTAACCCTGTTGAGCGGATTTGGTTCGCAGGAGGGGCCAAGTTTTGGGCTTTGTCGAGGTTCATTGAGTTGTGCTTGAGCGGCTGCGTAATTCCGTCGTATGACGGCCGATCAAGGTAGATTTTTCCAGTTCTGGTGTTTTGAAGCAGACGAAGGCGACTGGACAGTTGCATGAAAATTATAGGTAAGACGGGTCGCGGAACGCACGAAGCGGTCGCGATTTCCGAGGGAGTTCCCTACGAGCATTCTCAACCAATCCTGCATTGCCGCTCTTCATCTCGGGATCAGGATATTCGGTTTGAGATAAGAATTTCCGGGATGTTTCAAGTTCGAGAAATTTGTCGGGAACTCTGTGCAGGGTCAACAACGTTGATCTCCGGAGACTCATCCATCTCATTTCATTATGACGATTTCCCAGCGATTCGCTGAACGGAATACGAATGAGACGACGATCTATCTTTGCACGAACCTTGGCAACGTCTACAGAGTTACGAGAGATTGACTCGCTTTTCCTTCTCTTTGGAAATCATCTGCGGGGCGGTCAGAGGTACCTCGTAATGGTGCTTCGAAGGATGACAGTTTACGCAAGCCTACCTGTCAAAGAGTGCGGCTCCACGCTCTTTGATGGTACTCGCAGCCTTGCGATGCCAACATGGCATTACTTGATGGATGTTTCAGAAGCCTGATTCATCAATCACTACCATCTATGTCAGCAGCATGGCAAAAATGACCGATTGGCTCATATCTATTTTCCATGCGTCATGAACGTCCCGTGCGTCTGCGTCTGGAGAAGCTGCATGCGTCCAATCGCTCATTCGTTGACCGTCGTTACTGCCCGAAGAAGGAAGCTCACTCTGTGGCCCACATCACCTGAGGAAGCACCGTCCAGCTACAATGATACCAGCACCGCCATCCGTTATGGGGGCTGGTACTGGTACTCCATGCGTTTCTCAGCTCGCCACGAGCAAACCCAGCGGGGACTTTTCGTGCGGCAGTTGGGAAATGGGAAAATCTATTGGGGACAAATATTTTGATAAATCGCCTCCATGAGCTTTAGCAGCTGTAAGCTCACCACAGTGTGCAAACTACAGAGCGATGCGAAACATGCTGTCGCATCACCTAAGTGCCAGACTGAATACTTCAATACCGTGGCCGGAGCTGTCCCACCGTCCACTTGCATCTCCACCGGAGGTATGAGACATCACATCCTTAGTCTACGAAAGGCACGTCATGCCTGGTGCGGCCTCGAATAACTGACTCGGAACCATTCTACTTTCCCAGGGCGTCAAGCCAAACTTCGACAACCCCGAATTTCATGCTGAATATTTCATCATCATCGCAGCCACATGCCTCTTCATTCTTGCTGTTACACTCGCGGTCAGGGTATGGGCGAGATGCTACATCGTCAAGACTCTCGCGTTGGATGATAGTAAGTCTCAAGTTCTCCTCCGACCCAGCTCCAGATCGCAAGAAAACCAGCTGATTACCTCTCCAGATGTTTACTTCGCCGTCTGGGTACATCTTGCCTGTTCTCTCACACGCGAAAACTCAACTAACTTCTAAGAAAGCCCATGTGCATGGTGTACGTTGGCCTTCAGCTCATGGTAGTGACGGACGGTATTTACGGCTACCACGTGTGGGATCGAAGGATCGATCAGTTCACCAAGAGAATCATTGTCGTAAGTGATTCTTCGATGGTCCCTTTGTCCGCGATTTATTGCTTAAGGTTCAGCAGCAAAGACTTGTGCAATCGATCTTGTCGGCACTCTTCGGTTGGTACAGCAAGCTTGCATGCTTTGCTTTTAACCTGGTCATCTTTCGTCCTGTTCACTGGGTCAAAGTCGCAATCTACCTCGCAGTTGTCTCGAGTGGAGTCCTTTACCTTACTTTGGCAATCACATATGCTGTCACCTGTCGACCACGCGGAGGCGATGACGTATCGGCCTATTTCATCGGTATTGCGTCCGAAGAGTGTGGGTTCACCATCGTTCCCGACTTCGGTATCGGCATCATGTTCGCTGCTCTCGATCTCATCGTAGGATTAGTGCTGACAATAATACCGTTGGTGGCGATCTATCGACTTCGTTTGAAAATTGAGGAGAAAACGAGAGTTTGCATCGTTTTTCTTTGTGGTGGGATGTGAGTAAAAAGTCATCTTGCAAAAATTCAACAACAACACTGACAATACAGAGCTTGTATGGCCTGCACGCTTTCTCTGGCCTATAGAATTAAAGTTTATGGAACTGACGACGTTATGATCACCATCATACCGGCTTTCGCGTTTGAGTAAAGTGACTGCTTCCCTTCATCCGATCACAGCTAACGTATATCACAAGTACAATCCATGTTACTCTTGGACTCTTGACTACGTGCATCACGTCCTTCTCCGTGGTTCTGCATGATTGCAAGCAACGCTATAGAGCATTCATCGACAGAAGTCGTGGTCAAAGCGTTGAGAGTCGAGAATCTCTTCCGAAAGAGGATGAAAGACAGACAGGCATCAATAGTAATCGCGTTATTGCTGCTGGAGATGACGATTTCTCAAGTTGAGGCTTTACAACCGTGCAACGATGAGCTTTCCTAAAGAGCGAAATTAACAGCTACAAACAAAATACATATAGAACAGACCCACAGGTGTTTACGCCGTATGAAACAGTCCAATGCGGTTGAATCGGGCGCCGCGAATAATGTAAGTATCTCAATCGTTCCTTGTGTTATCACAGTAGCATGTCGTGTGCTATTTCCTGTGAGATTGTTCATGTGGCAAAGTTTGTCCAATGACAAATCGAAGCCGGGATTGACTGACTGACTCAGGGACATGTTCGTCCAGAATCCGCGCCTCATACACCAGGCAGCCGTCTGACTGCGCGCAAAATGAATCGAAGTAAGACATGTTGCGCGAGTGTAGAGTCAAAGTCACAAAGACCAACACCACAGATAATCGCAAACGACAAGGGTTGCATTACGTACGTAACCGTCCTCTGTTTGCAATTAGACATAGGTGCAACAAGTGTCAGACGCTCGCTGCGGCACAGCTTCACAACCCAAGCATTTCTTAGCGAATATTGGGCAAGGATAGCATCGGGCACAACGAGAGGCACAGCAGACGTAATCGCGGTGGAGTAAGGATATCCGGCACGCCCCTTCATAAAACGACCATCAAACCTCCACTTTCGTATTCACGTCAAACCCGCATTCTTATACAGCCATCAGTCGGAGTAACAAAGATGACCACCGAGCGTTTGGACCTCCAGCTTGAAGAGCCGGGAGACGATCCCCTCTCTGATCAAGTATGCAAAATCCTCATCGACTCTCTCCAAATAGACTCAGAAGTCCCCATGGAGACCACTGTGACGAGTATAACAGACCTTCTACCTGAGGGACGGCCTTACTCATCCGAAGTCGGCTCATTTCTCCAGACCTGTTATGAAGTTGCAGAGCTAATTCCCTACCATCACGTCTCGATGGCCAAATTGGCCACAATAGTTGACAATTGTTTGAAGTCTTCTAAGTTCGACGCGGATGAGAAGATGCGATTTCAAAAGCTCGAAACACTACGAGACTGGTGGGATAGTAAGTCGAGACGATTGATTGTCATATTCATTCGCTAACCAGTTTTTAGCAAACCGTCCAGATGATAATCCGTCAAAGTATATCAATTTTCAAACCTTCGTAGCTCTTGTATACGACCGCGGCTTGTCGGAAGGCAGTACTTTGCCAATCTTCGCCATTCAACGTGCGTTTGAAGATGACGAAGGGAAAACCCCGGAGGGACGCGACGCATGTATCAAAGCCGCGTTGCAGCATCTTCTGATTGGAGGCGACGCTATCTTTGACAGACTTATGGATGACCCTGGAACACAATCAACATGGCAAAATTGGCGCAAAAAGATTGCCATCATCGATGTGGAATGGATTGGCTGTGATGAATATCGGTACAGCGATGAACTGATCCTGATGCTTGAGCAGGCGGCAATCAAGATGGATGGGATCGTACAGTCGAAGACTGATTTAGGTTCATCGCCCGACCCTTATGCTCCAATCTAAACCCTTACTTGACCGGCTGCCGATAGGGCTCACATACTGATCTCTGGCGTTCTAGTGGACTGGTGGTTTGGACGCACTTTCCAATGAAACTCAAAGAAACCTCATGCGAACTGATCGTCACGATTGAAAAATGCGTGTAGTGGTCAGGTCATCATGGCATCTTCTTCTCATTCACATGCCTCAAAGATACGGAATACAGCTCTGTCCAGGAAAACAAGACAATAAGCCGCCTGCATCAGCGTGGGGCGGTTCATCTCCAGTCTTGACCCACATTTGAGCGACGGTAACGTAGTTGTGCTTCTGAGTCAGCTTGGACGATCAGCTTGATTAGTCGAGCTTGGCTTTGACGCGGGTGTGTTGCAATGTGAGATGTATCGTTGCACATTGACAGCATTGCTGAGGTCTTGTACGCCCTGTATGAGTCAAGTACGTCTAAGTCATACCAGCGGCTCCATTGGTCGATGAAATGTCTCATGTAGTGGGGAACCTCCAAATGGATAGGGTACCCTTCAAGTGATACAGCACTCTCATCTGAGGATGATCAATCATAGTCTGGGAACAGGGATGATGTCAGGGTCAGATGATATGATACATATCTAGTCGAATGTTTCACGCGATCATAGGTGGAGTCTGAATTGATCCAGTCGTGTTTGCTGCGTACGATGGGATAGCCCGTGGTTGTACTCTGGTACCCCTGCTTGTTTGCTATCCCATGTGGAGCAGCAAACTGAAGCACATGGGTCCTGAGGCTACCTCGACCGAGAAGTAGCGGTCACACAATAATCCGTGAAGGCAATCATTTGTTAGTTGCCTTCCGCAGAGCGCGAGCTGGTCATGATGATCAACAAAGCGGTGCGTCTGCAATTTCGTAGAAATACCTGGCCTCCGCCTTTCATCAGCCCAACTCGTTCGGACCCAGTCTTTCACCATCATCATCTTAACGATACATCACTTGCACTGCACACTATCACAGAGTTGAGATATGACAACAGAAAGGCTTAACCTTCACCTCAGAGAGCCTGGACAATATCCGGTTTGCGACGAGCTATGCAAAATCATCAGCGACCATATACAACCTAATTCAGAGGTTTCTTCGGAGACTACAGTTGCGAAACTCACAGAACTTCTTTCCGAGGGATGACCCAATTCAGATGAAGTCGCAGATTTTCTCTACACATGTTTTGAAGTTGCAGAGCTGGTCCCCTACCAGCACGTCTCAATGGCTAAACTGGTGACTATCATTGATCAGTTTTTGAGATCTCCTAGACTCCCTCAGGTGGAGGAATCATGTGTAAGTGATTGTTACGAACATTACTCTTCAATTCCAAGACACTAATGACCTTGCAGGATATTCAAGCAGATTCCACACAACGATTCAATCAACTGGGATTATTGCGTAACGTCGCATTCTGTACGTATGAACGAACATCTTGGCTTTCCGGTGTGCTGACTTTCGTCCAGCGTTGGATCCAGATACTGAACCCGAGAAGTACCTCAACCTGCAGACATTCATAGCGCATGTCCACGAATGTGGGTTGATGGCAAACTACGATCTGCCGGTATGCGTTCTCGAAGAGTTCGTTGATAGTCAATATTGGGCACTGTGAAATGGACCGGGACGGGAGGCGGCTATCAAAGCCGCCTTACAGCATCTTCTGCTTGGAGGTGATGCTGTCTTTGACAGACTTAGGGAAGACCCTGGGAAGCAAGATTCATGGCGAATTTGGTATGCAAGACTTTTCGACATCTCCGTTCAAGAGGGCCACTGTGAGGACCACGACTACAGCTACGAACTGACTGAGATGACCAACCAAGTTCTGACCAAGATGGAGGGAATTCAACGGTCAAAGACCGTTCCAGGTCCAACCCTGGAACCTTTCGCTGGTTGGGATGCCGAGGGAGCGATTTGGTAATCTTATGCGTAAATTGTACTGATTTCACCAATCCAAGTCGCGAGGATTGTGGCAGCTTTTCCATAATCTTGACGTTCCTTTGATAATGATACTTTCGTCGACCAGTCCTGAGATCCCTATATCGACGGTGCCTCAATTCGCCGAAATATTCCCTGAAACCCCTTCTTCAACTTCCCCTCAATATCCCCATCCATCGTTCCTTCCGTGATCATCTCCGCCACATCAAAGACATCAAGCCCACTCAAACCCCCCTCCCCGCTCTTCTCAACAATATACCCCACAAACTTCTCCAAGATCCCAAACCTACAATTCGGCTCCGCACTCGCGATGAACAAATTCTCCACGTAGAGCGAGTTCTCCGTCCTCCCCTCCCATCCCCTTCCTCCTCTCCTCCTCCTCTCCTCCTCCAACGCCGCCCTCATGAACCCAGCGTACTCCTCCCTGTGCCTCTCCAGCATTATCGGCGAATCCTCCCAAATCCTTTCTTCCTCATCCCGACCCTCTTCTTTCCATCCGTAGATCGCGGGATCCCAATCCCTCGTAAGCCAACTCGGAAAACTCTCATACCCCAGACCCCTCGGCACGGCCGCGACCCCATCCCAGTCCAAGATCGCTTTCAAGTGCCCCTCGGAGTCGACGAGGATATTCTGTATATCGAAATCCGGGTGGGCGAGCACGAACTCCTGGCTAGAAGGGTCTGGGGTTTCGAGCTCGGAGAGCCAGGTGATGAATAACCTCAGGAGTTTGGCGAGGGAGGCTTGGAAGGGGTCCGAGGGTGGGGGCTCGTGGTCGAGGTACAGGGTCAAATACGAGAAGACATCGGGGAATGGGCCGGCGGGGAAGTAAACAATTTGAGGGCGACTGGGGGAGGAAGAAAATAGGTTGTCGAGGGTTGCTCTGCTGTCGATGCAGCGCAGGGGGCCGATCGAGGTCGGTTGGCCTGAAGGGGAGAATTGGAGGGAACCTGCTGAGGGGAAGGAGAAACGGGAGAGTTGGAACATTGCTGCTGCGAGGTCGCGGAGGATAGTCGTGCGGGCGTCAGGGGAGGCGGTGCCGGATTTGTTGAACCAGATGTCTGGGAGGGGTAGGCCGTCGATGAAGGCGAGGAGGATGAAGGGACAGCCGAGGTCATTGTTGAGGGATGCATCGTAGGCTAGCACGTCTGGAATTGGGATCGTGGTGTTTTGAAGGAGGAATTTCATGGTGAGGGCTTCGGTAGTCAACGCTTGGGAGGATAATTCGTCGAACTGCGATTCGGTGCCGTTGCCGGGGATTTTCGCGAGCCATTTCACGTCATCGTCGAATTTGATGGGAAGGAGTACGTGGCAAGCACCGTGCAATGGATCCTCGATCGTGGGTGACGCGAACGTGGTGCCATGACCATCCTTTTCTCTCTCAGCTCGTAAACGTGAACAGAAGTCCAAAAGCCCAGCGCGATTAACGCCGGCTAGAATGGCATCGAATGGGCTGTTGTCATCTTTGTCTTCACCTTGATCACCGCTGCTGTTTATACCACGTTCAGCGCGGATCATGTCATCATCGCTGTCATTGAGACTACTTTTTGCCTTGATGGCCGCTGATGAGGTCTCATTGGTAAGGTTAGACGACATGCTTAGAATGAATCACGGTCGAAGATGATCACGTTGAGATTATAGAGACACTGATAAGCTTATGTCTATCGAGTGAAGGTAGTGTTCAAGATTGAAATTGGAGAGAATGCATGCCAACACAAACATCAGGGATCTATCTCATTGACGTGATGAAGGATGACAAAGTGGTGATCTATAATAAGCACAGCGAAATTCAAGCTAGTCATCATCCAACTTTAGCCACAAATAGTAAAGTCACACCAAGTAGTATATAGATACATATATAGCCTTTTCGTTCATCAACGGACACGCATTTGTTACATAGAGGCGATAGCATCATTCAGAAACAAGGGAACAAGACTTTGTTAACAGTACATTGAGTATTCCGTCAGTCATTGTTCAACCATCCTATGGCCAATTTATATAGCATCATCGTCTATCAACCTTACTCAACATGTCATCATGCTTGAAAATAAATATCAAGGGCTACTCGAATCCATCACAAAGTCACAACACTTTTAGATTACTCAAATGTAGTAGGGAGACGGTTCTGAGGGCTGTGCAAGGTAGCAAAAGACTATCCGTCATGCACTGCTTCTCATATCGTCTTACTCCGAGAACAGGAAAAGGGATTATATCCATATTTGACAGACCGGTTATGGAGACTGCCTATCTATTTCTCAAACTTACTTTACTTAATGTTAATCTGGCTCATACTAGTAACATATGAACCTTAAAGTATTATTAATCGACCATTGCATCCACCTTCTTCAGAGATTCAGGATTTAAGAAGGAACACCATGAGGTTCCGACGTGTCATCTCTCGAACGTAGCTCTGTACCTGAAAAGCCGATAGTCATGGTGTCACCGGTGACTGGTTCTGAAGTTTCCCTTACTGACCTGTCCATCCCTGAATTCTGGGTTCGTAACATGGCATCACCCGTCAAATTCAATTCGGCCTTATCCACGGTATGCTCTCACCGTGCGCGACAAACCGCCAAAAAGCTCGACCTGAGCCACAGAAGATTGGTCAAATTCAACACATTGATTGAAGTTGGACCCCACTCTGCACTCCAACACCCTGTGAAGACCATTCTAGATGGTTTGCCAGGAATGAAGAGTGTTCACTATTCGTCATACTCAGTGCGAAACAACGGTGCTGCTCACTCGCTTCTGAAAACAAAAGGCAGATCCACTGTATCGACTGCGTCAATCAAGTCTTCAGTAAGAGCCCTCAATGGCTTAAGTAAGCCTGCCAGCCGATCCATTCGATCATTTGCAAAGGTACTGGAACGAATCGAGGATCAGTGCCCGATATCGATTGAACGCACAACCGCGTCTCAATTGCTAGGCTAATCAGTCACGGATTGGAACTCTCTTGAACCGCGTTGGAGGGATTACCTTCGCGTATTTGGAATGTCATAGATGGAATACCACGTCATCAACGAATCAACAATCTATGCTGGAGCCGGCATGATTGTCATGGCTATTGAAGCTATGTACCAAATAGCTGACAGGACCAAGGCCATCAAGGGTATTGAGATAAAGGAAGCTTCGTTCGTCGGATCTCTCCCAGGATCGAAACGCAACTCAGTCTCAGAATGGAAGTGGCAGGTGGAACCTCGTGGCATGATTCCGGTTCTTCACCTACGATCAGCAGACCTGGAACGAGCACTGCCATGGTTTAAGCCGCCCAAGACAAGCCAGTCATCCCAACGAAGTCGATGGTTCGACTCGTGGCTCCCAGCACATTTCGAAAGCCTTGAAAACCACAACCGTCATCCAAGCCGTATGCAATACGCCCATCGATCCAAAGGCCTTCCACGGCTCTCTCAACAAAAATGGTCTCGGCCTTGGACCACCCTTCCATCGCCTTCAAACAGGAAGGTGCAGTCCTCGAGCTCGTGTTACTGCAGAAATTCAACCCTTCGAATGGCTTACCTCCGAACATCCCCATCCACCGCCCAACCCTCGACCCAAAAGCGAGTTACGCAAAACGCAGAACCCGAAAGATCGACACCACGATCCCCACGCGTTTGGGATATCTCTTCGTTCGGACCCGAGGGTTTTCGTGTTCACCTGTGTCCACCGTACGTCCCCCATTATCGAACACGACATCACCCAAAGAATGCGTCCGGGCTCGCCCGCCAAACCAAACGCGCAGCGAGCTACGGCGGTATCGTTCTCGACCGGGACAAAACGACCGTTCCAGCCGAGTTCGAGGATCCGCAGACCACCGAGATCGCGGAGTCGCCGGAGGAAATTTCGGAACGGGACTACTCGGGCGATGGTGCGGTTGCGGAATGGGTTGGGGCGGAGGTGCTGGTTGCTGTTATGATGGGGAAGGAGAAGGGGGTGGTGATGGGGGCTTATGGGATTTCTGAGGAGAGGACGTTGTATGGTGGGGATTAGGGGTTGGGAGGGTGAACAGGGGGAGGGGAGTGGGTGTTGTGATCCGGGTGTCGGAGGGGGAGCGAATGGTCAAGGTTTGGGGGTGTGTTGGTAGGTTTGAGGGTAGTGGATAGGGAGATGGGGAAAGTATGGCGCTGTCGATGGGGGCGAACGTTTCGTTCATGAGGTTTGATTGGAGAGGATTCGGGGAGAGTAGGCCTGAGTTTGCGATGGATAACTTGAGAGCGATCTTGGGGAAATCAGTTGGTGGGACTTTTCATGTACCGCGTCCGTTGCGGATTTATGACATATCTGATGTGGTCACGGCGTTTTCGAGAGTTGTCATAGGGCAAGACCATGGGCAAGATCGCGATGGATGTTGATGATAGCTCAAAAGCAAAGGTGAGTGTACTTATCATCGTCGACGTTCACATCTTTCAACGGTCACAGATGGCATTACGGAACGAACCGACGTTGAGACTCACCTCTGAAGCAACCAACGTTATCGCTGGTGGACTCGGACGCGCAATGGCAAGGTGGATGGCGAGCCGCAGTGCCCGGAACCTGATCCTACTCTCCCGAAGCGGACTACAGTCTCAGACGGGCAACGATCTCGTCGACGGACTCCGAGCACAAGGAGTCCGAGTGGAAACTCTGGCATGCGATGTCACAGATCTAATCAAATTAAAGGCCGTCTTCGACGACCTCTCGACAGAGATGCCTCCCATCAGAGGCTGCATGCAAGCCTCGATCGTGAAAAGAGACCGCCTGTTCAAAAGCATGACGTTTGAATCCTGGGATCAGTCGGTCAAATGCAAGACCGTCGGGTCGTGGAACCTTCATAGCGTCTTGCCGGGCGATGTCGACTTCTTCGTCCTGCTCGCCTCAGCCTCCGGGCTCGGTGGGATCCGAGGTCAGGCCAACTACAACGCGGGCAACAGTTACGAAGATGCCTTGGCGCATTACCGGGTCTCGCGAGGACAGCGGGGGACAGCGTTCGACCTTGGGGCTATGCGTGACGATGGTATCCTCGCGGAAGACCCGGAGTTGATGCGTCGGCGTTAGGATACGGCGTGCTGAAACCCATCTCGAGAAGTATATTTTACGGTTTGTTGGACAAGTTTTGCGGAGGTGGCGAAGACGACGAGCCAGCTCAGATCGCCATCGGACTCGGACTTGGCAACTCTGATGGTCTCGAGAGCGTGAATTACTCCCGCCATCCCATGATGCATCCGTTGCAGATTCTAGGAGAGAGGGCGACGGCGGTACCTTCTTCTGGCACAGCCAATACGTCGTCGATGGGCACGGCGGAACATCGAAAGATCTTCGCTACCTCGGGGACGCCCGACCAGGCCGCCGAGGCTGTGGCCAACGCCGTCATCGCCAAGCTGCAAAAGTCTCTCGCGGCAATGACGGAGGGCGACACGGTGGACGTGCACCGACCCCTCCAGTTGTACGGCGTCGATTCGCTCCTGGCCGTCGAGCTGAGAAATTGGCTCGCGGGGGAATTCGTCGCCGAGATCGCCATCTTCGAAACCCAAGGCGCGTCGACCCCCGCAACGCTGAGCTACCTGGTCGCGAACAGGAGTAGGATTGAACACAAGGATTGGAGGGTGGCAACGGGGGAGGAATGGCAGGTGGATGGCGAGTAGATGTCGCTTCAGAATTCCCCATCCGCGGACATCCATTGGATCAAACATGCGGGGCAGTGAATATTTGGGCCAAGGGGTCCGTCATTCCTTCGAGAGGCCCCTCATTCCACATGGCCAGGGTCGAGATCTTTTCTTGAAAAGCACCGCGCGAAGGCTATGTTTGGGTGGAAAGCATGTTGCCCTGCCATCACTTGCGATTAGGATGTAACCAACCTGCTGCAGGTTGCCCGAGCATGGCGCGTGACCTTGGCGAACCCCGGACTATCGAAAGCTCTGAGGCTCGGCGAAGGCCAGGGCAAGGTACAGGCAGCCAGATTCCTGCACGAGAAGCCGGGGGTGGCGAGTACATTGTCCTCTCCGCATCGCGTCGAAAGCCGCAGACGGCACATAATTCGAGGTTGAATTTGTGGGGAAAAGCTTGTCGAGAGACATGGTGACGAAAGACCGTGCGACTTGCATCTTCATGCCTTCAAGATGCAGTTTTATTCCAACGACAACTTCTCTCCGGTGAGATCTGTACCCACGATTAGTTCCCTCCGTTGTTCGGGATCCTCTCGCCGTCCTCTCCCACATGGCAATGGACACCAACGGTCGAGCCCTAGCAAACGAACCATTGCACCGCTAGAGTCTCACCGTCGGAACTCAAAAGCGTTGCCAACGAGCTCAGTTGTCTCGATCCCGTGCAAGAAAAGGCGATTAATGGAAGCTGGAGAAAATTTTTTCTCAAGCCATGCCTCGGGTGTTGACGCAAGAGACACCAAGGCCGCGGCGCCAGCGAAGGATTTTAACCATATCTCAAGGCTTAACCTGCGTACGCACGGGTGACGTGACGGATGGGTGGGCGTCTACGCGGGAAGGACTCTGGATTACCGGCGAAGTGTTGTCGTCACCTCGTTATGTGTCTTCCTCTCAGCATGCGGCTGTGAAATGCACCTGCAGTATGTGGTCAGGTGTGGGGGATCGTGTCGAATTGTCGGATGAACTGAACCAGCTCCGAGCCAATGAAGGAGAGAAAAGCTGAGCGGATTCCTATTTCCTCCGAGAGGCACTCGACCGTGGTTTTATCTTTTGTCCTTGTGATTAATTTAAGGCTGCATGGAGGGGCAATGAACGGGGCTGACATTGTCGATGTGTTGGCGTGAGGTGGTAAGATGGTGGGGTAAACACGCCATTCACGGGTAGTCGCGGACTGGGCGCGAACCTTGAACTTCCGATTGGCTCAATCGACGTGGCACCTCCGTCCGACCTCCGCACTGACAGCCTCTGCTTCTGGAGCCGCCGAAATCTTTCGGATCTCCTGTGCTGGCATCCTCGATACGATGACCATGCGTTGATCGTTCTTATGCGGATTACAAATGAACAAGTGGTGTGAGCGAGCTCCTCGGAATGAATGTGAGTGTGACTGGGCATTTCTGGCTCTGCAGAGGAGGAAGAAAATCTTCGGCACCGAGGGACAAGGTGTACTACATTCACAAGGGGTCCGGGGAAAGTGACGTTCCTGATGGCAAGACCCTCGGGCTGAATCTGGGGAAGGAACACCAATGAAATGTCTCGAATGAGACGTCGTATCGATCATGCAGGTACCGTGCGACCACCGCCGATCCCGGAATTTTCTCACTTTGCAAACGTCTACTGTACTGATTATGTGATAGGAAATCGAGACTCGGTATCGTAGAAGGAATCGATTGTGATCATATCTATTCTACCATGTAACCACCTTCCGGCAGAATGAAGCCCCAGCGAACCACGCTAAATCACAACCACCCATATGTTCAATCCTGAACTTTTTTTTAGGAATTCGATCAATCGCGGCCATCTCGAATGTTGGCGTGGCAAGCCGCGGGAATTCATATCATCATGATCATCGTTTATGCGTAGGCGGCCTTGGCGGAGTTGAAGATGCTGATGACAGCGCTGGAGGCGGAGCTGGCACAGCTGGTCTTGGCAGCGGGAGCCTTGGCGATGAGGGAGGCACCGAGGGCGGCGGCCTTGCTGCTGAGAGCGTTGATGTTGTTCTGGGCAACGGCCTGCTTGCCACCCTGGACGATGACGGACTTCTTGGCAACGAGAGCGTTGACGGTGTTCTTGATGATGGGGATGAGGGAGTTGGTGAAGTAGTTGCACACGTTCTGGGCCTGGTCCGCGGTCACGACGGCGCTGTTGGCGGTGTCCTGAGAGGTCTTGGTGATCTGGGACTCGACGTTGAGCTCAGCGATGGCGACCTTGTTGAAGCCTGGGGAAGGAGATGGGTCGGGAAGAGTGTAGGAGGTGATGGCGGTGGAGAGGACGCTGATGGAGGTGCTCAGGACGCTGAGATCGGAGGTGACCTGAGCGTAGTCACGCTTCTGGATACCACGGGCCTCCTTGGGGGAGAGGGCCGAGACGGCGACGGCGCACACGAGGACGTTGGCGAGGAAACCCATTTTGAGAGGAGTTTTGTTGGAAGGTGGTTGATTGTTTGATGTGGAAGATGTGATTGTTGTTGTCTGATGGAGATGGTTATGGGGGGATTTCCTGGGTCTTTATATATCTTTTCCGTTTCAATGGAACTCGAGGTTGACCCATATCATAAGGTGACAAAGGCCGATGCCAGGTCACGAACACCCATCAGGACAATCCCGTCGGCGAACCAGAACGCTCCAGCCGTCAGCCCCTTTGATCCGAAACCTCGGATGGACGCTTTGAGGTGCATTGGATAGTGCTGTTCGAGGGCGACTATCCAGGAGACTACCTGGGGAAAAAGTCACCGGATCTGCAAAAAATACGCCTTGCAGGTGGCTGAAGCCGGTATTCTTGGGCGTGTTGCGCTACCGCCGGCTGTCCAACATGTATAAAGTTTCGACGGATCTTATAGTTCAGCACACTGGCCGAGACATTGCAAGGGCCAGATTGCGGGGTACCTTGTTCGCTTGCGTACCCAAAACGGTATCGTGGGAAATAATAACAATCTCAAGTATGGAAAGCTAGGTCCTTCAGTAACCACGAAACAGATCGAAACGCCCGACAGTGTGTTGGGTTTTCAAACCGCGGCTATCAAGGAAGACTCGGTACGCACATGTCAGATCTCGACTCGAACTAATGTTGTGGATGAATGAATATCGTCGAACAACACTGCTTACTGTGCGTGCTTATTCGTTGCATACAGCTGCCCGATACCGAGGCCGAGAAAGAAGATAATCTTCCTCGTGAACGACGATGGTCGGGGTGAATTCCGATGCGTCCTGTTGCTTGACCTTGGATGAGGCCCGTACTTGATTGAATCCGAGTGACATGATCGTTACTGTCGAGAGCGGCTAAGTCCGACCGATTGCGGAGTAAGATTACACCCTTATAGGGAGTATTAGGAGAATCTACAAAGGTACATACCCGAACAGGCAATGATAGCCATCGCTATGCATGTAGCTTTATCAGGTAATTCGAGATGTTCTGTCAATGCTTCACGGCACAGCACCTGTATCGCACAACACTGGAACCCGGGATGTAGCTGAGAAACGATTTCATCTGATCGAGCCAAGGTTGTAGGCGCCGTGGTCCGATCTTGTCCTTTGCGACATCGCATAGCCAAGAAGCCATCGTTCAATCCGATCTCTTGTCGCACAATGCCTATGTCGACTTGACAACATGGCTTTGTCCGTTTCGAACATCAAGCTCAGGTGATCAGTTTTAGGTGGTCTTTCGAATGCTTGCACAAGACTGCCGGCAAGACTAAACATGTGGGGAGCGAACTGCCGAAGGACGACACGAATCCGGCTATACATTCAGAATCAATCAACGCCTCTAAATTCTAGACAATCATTGATCCTATACAAGTGACATACGCACGCTCTAGGCGATAATAATTTGCCGCTATGAACGATCAATAGTATGAACATCCGCCTCGCGACCGACTGCAATCAAAAGAAGCCACGATTGGGGTCCAGGCATGCACAACCGCGATCAATTCCATGAACGTAAGCAGCCAGACGCTGCACGCTGCAAGCTGTAGCCCTAGATGACGACATGACCCAGAGGAACACCATGTGCGTCGAATGTCGAACCCAGTTCCCTCTGAACATGCATTTGATTCAGTCCATAGAAACCTTAGAGTCGCCTTGCAACAATCTCGACCGTGAGTGGCTAGTGTCTGACCACAAAAACATCAGAGTGCTGACCAGTCCCATGGTTCGGGAAACGGACGGACAAAACTCATAAGGGGCGGTGAAAGGATAATTGCTTTTAACGGTTAGCGTAATGGCTTACGTTAGCAGTTCACGAGTAACGACATCCGACGTCGACAGTTGCTAACCCTAACCGTTTTCAATCCATCTGTTGGGGCCAAAGACTGCCTTGACAAACGACAGAACTCTCCATCCTCGATCTCCAAGCGTTCAGAAAGTGAGCCACCGTCCATCACCTTCACCAATGTATCTCTACACTCATCCATCCATGCCCCAGACAGATTAAAAGACAGCCGGCCCACAACCACCCAGAATCCTCGCCCCCAAAACTTCCTCCACTTCAACCCGACTCCACAGCCATCCACACAGCAGCACCCTCACAAACCTCCCTTCACACCCTCTCCAACCTCACAAACCCCAAATCCTCCCTCCTCCACCCC
>JAOSBP010063324.1:0-24941 GCA_027563825.1 Erythroxylum mucronatum | reverse complement strand
TCCAAAGCGAAGTCGGCGGCATGCGGCTCGATCCCGTGCTTGTCGAGGATGACGCCGAGAGAGAGCTGGTCCATCATGCTTCTGCTGCGCTTTGATAGACTAGGATTGGTATTTAATCGGGTCCTTGATCTGGTTCGCCGAGGTAATTCAAGGTCTCGGCTTTCGGATATTGGATCATGTGAACAAGCCCGTAGCGGCCTTTTCAACGGCTGGAAGATAAGAAACCATCCGCCTGGTCGCGGCGCTGCTCGACGCGCAATGTGTCGCCCGGATTAATAACGAAGCTTTCGGAGACTTCGGTATAGGCCATTTCTCCATCCGCTGAGCGCGCCACCGAATAGATCGTGACGAGACGCTTGCGATTTGCTTCTGAGAGTAACGACGGGGCGCGGAGTTCGGCTTGATCCACAAGGCGATGAAGGCTCGCGATGCGCTCTGAGACAGTAGCGAGCCGCGCGCGCAGATCGGCTTCATCCGTTAGCAGCTGGGATCGGTTCTTTGCTTCGTAGTCGAGTTGATCTCGATCAGCGCGAATCCCGTCTTGCTGGGTTCGAAGGGCGGCGAGCTCCAAATCCACCCGCGTGCTTTCGAGCTGTGCTTGGTTCTGCTGAAGCGCGACCTGTCGTGGGGTTCCGGCGAGCCCGCGCGCAACCAGGCTCGAGACAAGAGCCAACTCGCTCGCCGACAAAGCCTCCTGTCGCTGCAAAATAGATCGTTTCGACGTCAACGACGTAATCTCCTGTGACAGCAGCTGCTTGGTTTGCTTCAGGCTGCCGGATTGAGCTTCGAAAGACTTTCGATGGCTCTCGAGCAGGGATTGCTCTTCTTTCATCGCGCGCTCGACAAGAGCGTCCGAGCTTTGCTCGACGATCTCTGCCGGCCAGATGATGGCGCGCCCTCCGTCGAGTTCCGCCGCAATACGCGCCTGACGCATCAAACCCTGCCGCCGCTCGGCTTCAAGCACGCGGATCTCGCCGCGACTGGAGAGCGCATCCCGTTCGAGGCTCAACAGGTTCACATCGCTCGCACGTTCCAGGCCGCCGCCGATGCCAAGAGCCTGTAGAACGGTAAGGCCGGGTCGGTATGGATACTCGCCTGGCTTGGCCACGGCTCCCAGGATGTAGAACGGGCGATATTGTATGACCTCCACCGAGGCGAAAGGAGTTTGTGCAAGGCCAACCGTCGTGCGCAATCGCTCCGAGATCGATACGGCGAGTTCCGCTGCGGTCTTTCCTTCTGCCGGCACCTGGCCGACAATTGGGAACGAAACCGCACCGGAAGCATCGACCGTAAACTCGCCCGTCAACGCAGGCCACTCATGGGTATCATAGGTGCCGACGCGCCAATCATAGACGCGGACTTTCAATTTATCCTGCGGGCCCATCGTGTATTTCGCTGACGACCCCGACTTGCCTAGCGCCTCGGCGTAAGCCGCGCTTACGCCTAGAATGAAGAGAAGGGCCGCGCTTGCGAAGCAGAGCAGACGATGCATTACGTGGCACTCCGTGGATCGAACACGCTGCTGCAAATCGAAGCACCATTTCAAGCATATTTCAATTTTATTTTTAGCAGTAAATTGCACAAAAAACACCAAATCTACGCGCCAAGTCAGCAATAGCCATCAACAGCGTGAGAGACTCTTCCTAATCGCTAGCAAAGCGTATATTTTGGTCAAATCGTCAGAGAGTCGTTGCGGGGAGTAAAGGCGGTGGAAAAGTTGCGAATATTCTGCGCCATGCTCGTCCTCCTCGAAGGGGTCTTCGTAAGGCTCACCACAACCCCTGTTTTGGCAGAAAGCACTAGCGCAGAAACGAGCATCGAGCTTGACACGTGCCGTTTCTCGCGGGCCTACCATCAAACGTTCGGTCCGCTATCCATCACCTCGCGAAAGTCGGCGGGCGGCAGTTGGATCGCCCATACGCCGTGGAATGGCGATTTCGGAGATGCCGCTTTCGTGGATCCCCGCCCCAATTTTCCTTTTACGTTCGAGAATGGACGATTGATCATCGAAGCTCGGAAAGTCGGAAACCGATGGCTGTCGGGACTTGTCGCCTCCGCCGACGGCGAATCCAAAGGTTTCTCGAAGCGATATGGCTATTTTGAAATACAAGCGCAGCTGCCGCCAGGCAAAGGTCTGTGGCCCGCGATTTGGCTCGCATCGGCCAAACCTGCGAATGCAAAAACGGCTTCGATCGAGATTGATATCATCGAGCACTACGGTCATTTCCCCGGCGATTTCCATTCTGTCGTGCATGCTTGGTCCGCCCAAGCCGGGGAGCATGTGAGGCCGGCGGACTCACATATCCAGAAAGTCGATCCCGGCTCGCTCTATCAAACGTTTCATCGCTACGGCGTCGATGTGGAGCCAAATTGGATCGTATTCTATTTCGATCGAAAGGCATTTTGGCGTGTCAAGACTCCGCCCGAGCACACCTTTCCTCTCATGATCCTGATTGACTTGGCCTTGGGTTCGGGTTGGCCCACCGATGAAACGCCGAGTCCTTCCTTCCTCGAAGTCTTTGACGTGAGTGTCTACGACTTGGCTCTTGGCTCCTGTCCGCGCTCGGCGGGGAAATAGCGGCGAAGATACCTGCCGATGTGCTCTCTCCCCACCCGGTAGGTCTCAAGGAGGGGGCGGAGGAAAGCGACGGCGACGACACCGACATGCCCCCGCCTGGTGAGCGGCATACAAACGTAGTCGATGTCGATCGTCGCGTTTGCTACGCGCATCTTGTTGGCATCGGTCGGCGCCAGAAGGTCAAAGCAACGAAGCCCCCTACTCGAGCATTGTTTGATGAGAAGCCGAGTGAGGACGTGACCAGGCGATCCGTAGGCGAACCGCTGATCGTACGCAGAGACAAGCGATCGGTATGCATGTCCACTCACGAAGCCGAGATCGCCTGCAACAATCTTCTGTCCCACTTTCAGGAGGTGAACCTCAAGGAACCCTGTCCTAGCAAGCACCGCGAAAAATCTTCGCGACAGCGGGCTACCGACGCTCAGCGAAATGTGCCCTTTCCGCCGGACCCAGTCTTCCTTCAATGTCAGCACATAGGCCGCAAAGTCTCGGCGCCTGTCGGGATCGAGCGGACTCTCGAGCGTGATATCGCCCTCCCGCGCGAGCCGCGCTTCTCGACGACGGATGCTACGAATATAAGTTCCACGTCCGATCGAAACGGCATCCGACATTATCACGAAAGGCGCGCGACTGCTCGGTCGCCGGACCGAAACATCATCGAGAGCCAGCACGCCATCGCGACGGACCTGCGACATGAAAAGGAGGTCCACGTCCTGCCATTTGCGCAATTCGCCTTCCGCGAGCGCCCTACAGGCCAAGCGATCCGGACCAGGCTCCGCGAGCGCATCGCTATATTGCGTCATCGGCTGCCCGAGACTGCGCGCCCATCTGAGCCCAAGGCCCCGTTCGATCTGCAACGGCCAGAGCATGGCCAACCGACCGCTTGCGCGGACCACCACAATCTTCGGTTTCGTGCGCGGGTCCCCGCGCGTGGCATCAATCCATGATCGACACCACGCAAAAGATTGAAAGCCCGTGGCTTCGATCGTTCGGTTGTGAAGCGCATCCCACTCAGGCCGCAACGCGTCGATAGCGGTCAGATCCTCAATGGTCTCCACGCTGAGATCGGATGAGAGAGTTTTTATTTGTCACCTCACGCAGCGCGCGGCGCGCGAGGGCCGCATGCGCGCTAGCTTCCACTCCAGCTCACTCGCCAAAAGGGCGACGTGGACCGCCCTCTGTTGAAGGCACCGGAGCTCGGTCGCACGACAATGTTGCAACGTCAAGTATTAAGACCGTTGCGCTCCGGATATCTCAGCACGCTAGCATACGATAGCGGCTGTCCCCTTAGTTACATCGAACTGGACTGTGATTTATCTTGTGTCTTGCTGCTGATTTTCTCGCCGAGTTCATCCAGTCGCTCGACGAGATACAAAAGCTCGTTGATATCGGGCTCGAGCTCTGGAGCCAGTTGGTCGTCTTTTGACACGACCTGCTTCAGCGCTGCCGTGCCCAGACGCATCATACTAATAAACTCGTCGATGGCAGCTTTCGTATCCATGCATCCCCCTTGCCTGGCGCTCAAGTCCCGACGATGGCACGTACCCCAACATTACGAAATCAGCACTATTCTTTCATGTTTTCACGCCCGCATCATAAAGGCAACGCTTCAGCAGATATTAACTTTTTACAAAAATTGGATTGTGCGTGCACTTAAAATCGCTTTCACTCCAGCGGCATGAGTTGAAGAGTTCACGGCTATGGTGTTCTTTGCTGGACTAAAGTCGTACGAGGACAAAGTCGCTGCCAGCGCCGAAAAAATCGAGAGTTTGCGCGAGGCACTTGCATCCTGCGCAGATCCGGAGGAGGCAAGTCGGATTGTCGCTTGCCTTGAAACCCAGTGCGCGATGGCTCGCATGTTCGAGGCCATGGTCGGATTTCTTGCGCTGTGTGCTCTCATCGACAAGCCGGTAGAGCGCCCGGCTGCCGTCCGCAAAATCGCTTGAGCAATGTGGCTGCCTCGACATGCAATGCGGACGGCGCTGCGGTCTGTCTGCTTTTGTCCCGCTTGCAAATAACCTTGGTTGACTTCAGTACCCCAGCGTAAATTTCATTGCCTTCTGAACACACGAACGCGGCACGAACCCAGAGGATGGTCGTGCCGCGTCAGTCCACTCAACCGGTCGCGGGCGTGCCTGCAAAAGATGCGGTGAGTCCATCGAAACGAGAAGCGAAGAGGCGGAACAGCGGCTCAAGCCAACGGCTTTCGTCTTCGCTAGTCCGAACGGCCGCAAGGTCCCGGTTCGAGACCTCAGTCTCAGCGCGCGCCGCAAATTCGCACATGCCGCGAACAGCGCCTTGGAGAACAGCGGCGTCGAATGAGCGGGCCCTTCCGTCCCCGCGCCATTCGAAAAAGAAGGACGACAATATCGACGTCATCACGTCAACTTCGTTTCGTATGTCGGGTGCATAATTCTGCTGAAGGAGATTATAGGCCTGCAGTATCCGACCATCTTTGCCATAAAGTTCGAGAAGCAAAGCAATCATACTTCGTAACTTTAATTCATTGGGCCTCGCCTCAGCGATGACCTTCCGAAGCCTAGTTGAATAGGAAGCCAACACGGGCGCAGCGACTTCTTCCAGAAGACTTTCCTTTTTTGGGAAATAATATGTGATGAGGGCTGGCGTGACGCCGATTTTCAGCGCCAGATCTTTCCGGGAGAAATCAGTACTCGCCCCCGTTCGGAGAATTTCGCGCACACCTTCGACGATCTTGCTGCGGCCCACCTCTCCGCTGCCCCGGCAAGGGCGACCCTGGGCACGTTTCTCGAACATGGAGATCCTCCCACAACGACACGCATCCAAAAGCAATTAACGATTTATCAACAGTTTTTCGCGGATCGGAATCAAGAGGAAAAAGGTCCTATGATCCAAGATAATTAAGTGCCCGGTCTCCCAGGTCACGATCGCTGACTGCTTAGGCGCCAAGATGGCCGCGACCGCCATGTAAAGAGGCAGCATGCAATGGGGTTTGATATTGGGCGTCGACATAGACCCGATGCATCTCAGCGACCACCCGATGAAGCGAAAGCTTAGCTATGCCGATTTGACTGCGATTTTTCCATTCTTTTAGGAGAGCATAGTCTTGAAGAAGGGATCCAATCGCTTGGGCAAGGAGATCGGGGCGAGAGGGAGGCACTAAAAGTCCAGCTTGACCATATTCGAGCATCTCCGGGATCCCATCCACCGCGGACGCGACAATCGCGCAACCTGCTTCACGCGCCTCCGATATAACGAGCGGAGCCGGATCGGACAGGGAAGGCAAAACGAAGATGTCGGCATCGCGCATCGATTGACGAGAGTCCTGGCGTGCTCCGCAGAAGGTGATCCTGTCCTGCAGTCCCAGCTTCTCGACCAAAGCGCTATACTCGTCTCGACCGGGGCCTTCCCCGACGACGTAGAGATGCCCAATCTCGCTTTCTTTGGACAGAAGGGCAAATGCGGAGATCAGATCGCAAACACCCTTGCGTTGGTGAAGCCCGCCGACAAACAGAACGGAGAGCCCCTGTCGCGGCGAAGGTGAAGCCGCGCGCGGTGGAAACCGCGCCGAGCCTATCGTGCCATTCAAAACCACACGTAATCTTTTCTTCGGAAACCCTCTTCTCTCCAGCGTTTCACCAACCGCAGAGCTCACCGCAACAATGCGGCGTCCAAGTGCCATAAAGATCGCGCTCTGCTGAAATGCATTGTGGACGCTTGTAACGAGGGGAACCCTCAGCGTCTGGCTGATCGGAAAGGCCAATATCGCGCTGGTCATCATATGCGCGTGAATTACTTCGGGCTTCCAGGTTCTAATAAAACGAAACAATTTCACTTCAGCCTGAAGCAAAGTAATCAACTTACGTGTCGCGCTAAGTTCGAATATCTCGACACCCGAACCGCGTAGCACGTCATCAAAATCGCCTCCCCTGCTGGCTATAGCCACGCGATACCCGGCTCTTGCTTGGGCACAAGCCAGATCCACGGCCGCATGGACGTTTCCACTGAGATGCTCGGTGTGATTAAGGACGTGAAGGATGCGCATGGCTCGAAGGCTTCCGTCCCCAGCTTCACTCATTTCGACACCAGAAATACCCTATAAAAAGAACTATCACTGATGATCGTCTAGCTTTCAGCTTATTCAGGCGGTGTCATTATTATTTTAGTTTATAATTTTCAAGCCGACGAGCATTCTCGCGCAATGCGATCACGCTATTTGCCGTTGCAACATATTCTGCTCGACGAATTCGGCCTCTGGGTGATTTTGGAGCAGAAATGATTTGCGTGGCGTCGCGCTCGCCAGCGCTGCCGTGACGTAGAACGCCAATCCAAGGTCAACGAGCGCCCCGGATACCGTGGCTGCGATGATCGAGCCCAAGCAACTCAGCCGCGCGGCAGATCGCACCTGGTCGACGCAATTCGTACTGTGATCGGAGCCTGACCAGAACGCGACGGCGAAGAAGACCGCATAGAGCAGCGTGCCAGCCAATCCGAGATTGGCGAGGCAGGCGAGGACGAAGCTCGACGTGCGAACGCTCCCAAGACCTGTACCCAAGCCGTAGGTTTCGACAAAAACCTTGAAGGCCTCTAGATTGAGCGCGCTTCGCTCGATGCCGGAATCGCTGGTCGATTTCTTTGCAATGACCGTGTCGAAGAGATCCGTGGCCCACCGGGATAAATCGGGATCGACGGCCACGAAAAGAGCAATAAAAGCCGCAATGCAGGGGCCGGCAAAGACCAAACCGACGTCGGCGTTCGTCGCTTTCTCTTTCAGCAGACGATAAACCGAACCAAAATACAGCAGCGCGACGGAGGGGCCGAGCGCCACGTATCCCGTGCTCGATGTCGACAACAAGACGAGGACGATCGAGAGCAGCGCGATCGGAAGCGTCAGGGCTTTGAACACGCCGCCAAGCCAAAGGCGCGCCGTAAAGCAAAAAATTCCAATCGTCGCATAGGCGAATGCCGACGCTTCGTTGAACGATCCAATGATCCGCTTCGTGTCACCGACCGCGACATCGACGTAGATCACATACGCGGCGTTGCGGATAAAGCTCAAGAGATATGTAGTCGATGTGCGGATCGTGATGATGTCCAGAGCCGCAAATAGAAGGTTGGCCGCCGCGTAGGCGATCAGTGCGCATAAGGCGGTCCGAAAACCGGCCTCCGTCCGATTGCCGTAGGCGCAAAGGAGGAAACATGCGAAATCGCCAATCAGATAGACGCTCTGCGTGATATTCCCATTGGTCGGGCCAAGCGGCAATTGCATAAAGCTCGTCGCGCCGCTGATTGGGTAGACATCGAAGCGACCAGCAAAGAGGCGAGGGAGGAAGTACGCTCCTACGACACTGTATAAAACCGTCAAGGCGAACCAGAAACCCGCTTGCGAGGGTCCCGACAGCGACTTTAGGACGTCCGCTCTTAAAGGATCGATCAACACCCGTATGATGAGAAAGCCGAGCATAAGGTGCGCGGGCGGGATGTTGGCCAGACCAGGAATGGTGACGGCCGCCGCCGAACCGAGAAGTGACGCGAGCACCACGACCGCGAGACCGGCGGCAACCGGCATCCGAAGGCCGATGATACCGGCCAGCAGCGCGATAATGCCGATCGGCTCCAACGCCCTATCCCTCGACGAGCTTTGGGTTGTCGCTCACAGGTATCGATACGCCTTTCTGTCGCCGACTCTTTGCGGCTCGAGCGCTTCCGAATATTCTTACGAATTCGCGCGGCCATCCTCCCGAGCGCGAGCGTGCCGCGGGATGATTCAAAACAAATCCTGCGATTTTTCCAGACAGATCCGCAGCGCATCTCGAAATCTCGGCGGACTGCGTGCCGTTTGCCTCTACCACCAGGACGAACGCATCGACATGTCGTGCGACAGATGGAGCATCGAACGATGAGTCCATCGCCGGCAGATCGAGAAAGACAGGTCCCTTTTTTCCAAGTTCCTTGAACAGAGTGCCGATTTGAGGGCTCGACAGCGTGCATGGCTCTTTCTCTCGTGAGCCGATCGATAGGAAATCGAAGGCGCCGAGGTCGATGGCTCTGATACGGCCGCTACGATCACGCTCGTGTATCGCATCCGTCAGACCCTGAGTGGCTTCCGAAGTCTTGTCTCGCGACAGCGCGGGTGACAGCAGGTTCGCATCGACAAGGGTCGGACGAAGTCCGCACCGGCTCGCCCGCTCGGCTATCGAAAGCGCCACCGAAGAAGTGCCCATCCCGGAGCGAGGCGCGACAAAAGCCAAAATCTTGTATCGCCGCAACGCCGACGCATCTGTGGCTTCAGCAAGCAGGAGTTCGTCGGCACACGCGTCGATCAGGCAGGGACCGTTCGCTTGATCGGGTGATCTAGGCTTGTCCGATCGCTTGTTGCTCGGAAATCGACCGAGAAGGCGCAATCCCGCGGGCAAGAACTTTTCGCGCCCAGTTCGAATGAAACGGTCATTCTGGTGGCCTGTGATGCTCAGCAAGATCCCGATCGAAAGGCCCAAGACGGTGGCCATCGCGACAACCAGCGTTGGCTTAGCTCCAGATCTCGAAAGAGGTTTGATGGCTGCGCTGATGACACGTGCGTTGGCGTCCGGAAAGTATTGATCCGGTACGGCGCCCCGCATCATTCCGTCCGTGAGGGACTGCTCCTCAACCTTGATATTGGAGAACCTACGCTGAAGAAGCTCGTCGTCGAGCTGCGACGAGATGACGAGGCTTCGAAGATAAGCCGCGGTGACGGCATTTGCCATGAACGCCGCGGTCTCGGGGCTCTTTGCCTGGAAGGAAATCTCAATGACGTAGGATATGCCCAAGCGCTTCACGCTCACACGTTCCATGAAATCGAGGAATGACCGCGTAAGGGCAGACTCCTTCTCGTTGGGAAGCGTTGGTTGCGTGGAACGCTTAAGCCAGTCAACGATAAGATGCAGCGGATTGAAGGGATCACTAGAGGGTGTACCACTCGATTTCGACCAGCCAACCGCGTTGAATACGAACCGCAAGAGTCGCTCCGATTTCACGACCTGCATGCGGCTCTCAGCTTGTGCGGAGTCGAGAGGATCGGCGATCCCGTCGAGCGCCACGGCCATAGGCTTCCGTGGCAACGGCTCAAGCATGACTTGTGTCGAAGCAACGTAGGTAGCCGGCGTCAAAACAATGAAGAGTGCTGCAACGACCCAGCAACCGACGAGAGACCAGGCGATCACTCGCCAGTTACGTTTGATCGCGGCGGCGAACAAGGAAAACGACAGGAATGTTGTAGTCGGCTCTTCATAGGCGCCAATGCTGTCAGACTTTGACACGACCACTCCCCTTTATCCAAAGCGTGCAGCGCGCTCGGGCTCGAGAATGCCTCGGAGCACGTCGATCAAGCCTCTGATATTTCCCGTCAGACGGCCGCGCCGGTCGATGTGCGACTCCGACCATAACGAGCGAACGATATTCATGCCGACGTTGCGCACGAGATGATCCGCAACACAGCTGAGGCTCATGTTGCCTTTGCGGCGAAGATAGATTGGGTTGACGATCTGCGAATAACCAAGTCGATGGCCCGACATGCGGCCGCGCGTCACGCCGAGATGCACGCCGACCGAGGCTCCCACCTTGACCTGCTTGCCTCCCCGTTTGACGACCGATGCACCGAAGTCTCTGTCCTCAAGCCAGCCATAGAGGACCAGTCGCTCGTCGAAGCGCAGACGGTCTAGTGCCGATCGCCGGAACGCCATGTTGCATCCATAGGGACTGTAGTCGCTATGGCGGTATGCGCTTCTGTCTCCAGAATATCGATTTATGATGTCCAAGCCGTCTTTCAGCTCGATCCCCCCGGTCCTCACGCCATCTGCCAGAAGATATCCCGTCACGCACGCGACCTCGCTGGAGTCCGCGAAGCAATTGACCGCCCCCTCGATCCAATTAGAATGCGCCAAGAAATCATCGTCAAAGAACACAACAATGTCGGTCGACGGCGAGAGAGCACGCAGCGCGGAGTTTCGTTGGCTGCATGCGCCTTTAGGGCCGTAGACGATCTTGATGTCATCTCGCGTGCCGATACCCACCACATCACTTAGTTCGACGACCGATATGATCACCTCTTGCGGAGGCAGCGTCTGGAGCGCGAGCAGATCGACGACCTGTCGCAGTGTGTCGGGACGGCCGCACGAGATGAAGATGACGGAAACTCTGGGTAGCTGAGGCACTTTTGAATCGAACGACTCCAAACCGTTCGCCGAGGAAGTCGCGTCCCTCGCCGCATTGTAATCCGTATCGGAAGCGAACTCGCGTCCCGATTCCCCTGGATGTCGATGCCCCCCAAATTTATCCATCGTATCGACCCGCCAGATCCAGGTGATCTTCGGGGGATGTCTCCCACGAGTAGAGTTGGCTACGGAGCCTTCCGGTCTCTGACAGGTCGGCGCGCCATTGGCACGATTGAACGAGCGACTTAATGTGTTTGAGCCAGGGCGAGCCGTCGAACGGATTCGCAAGCAACGCTGCGCCGCCGCGGACCTCAGGCAAGCTACTGCGGTCATTAGCGATGACTGGACAGCCCCATGCCATAGTCTCAAGAACCGGCAGACCAAAGCCTTCGCTGGTCGAAGGCACGGTCAAACAGAGTGCTCGATCGAGGTGAAAGGCGAGAGCCGCGTTATCGACTGGCCCTAAACAATCGATATGGCCGGCTGTCTGGACAGATGTGCGTTGAAAGGCGCGACCAGCCGCCCCAACCACTTTGATGGCGAGACCGATCTCACCGAGAGGCTTCGCCGCCAGATCGAGCAGGCGTCGCCTGTTTTTGTGCTTTGCCAGGCTGCCAATCGGCAGGACACAGGGCCGGCTTTCGCCTGATGCGCGAGCACCGGAAGGGTCTGCTGACGTCCAGGACAGTGCGTGCTCATGGCCGTTCGGGAGGATATGAATGCGCTGAAGCGGTACTTGGAGCGTCTGAGTGATCGAGACCGCCGCGCTCTTGGAGGCTGTGACGATCTGGGCTTTTCCGCGCGCGAGAGCCGGTAGCAGATGGCGGTAGTAGGCCCGAAATGGGACACTGTAGCTGTCGGGAGCCGCGAAGACATTGCAGTCGCGGGCGCCGACGATGGACCGACCGGACAGGATCGGAGCCGAATTGCGGAAGTTCAGGTTCGATCCACGTCCTTTGACGGGGAGGATGAACCGTTTCCAAAGATGACCGCGAACCAAACCGGGCCGGTGAAAACTGATGTTGTCGAGTCTAGACGGCCGACGCGTACCGGCCGGCGTGACAACGCGAAGCTTTTGTGCCCCACGATTGGATAGGCGGCCGAGACGCGACGCGATTTCGTATGCAAATCGTCGCACGCCTGTGCGACGCGGTGTCAAGAAGCACCCGTCAGTGACAATCTGCGAGACGGCCGATGTCGCGACCCGCGCTGTCCCGTACGACTCCGGCCGAGACACAGGCACTTCATGCCTAGCGAACAAGACGCTCACGTTGCCACCTGTTCCAACGGCACGCGTCGATGCACAATAGAATGCTCGGCTAAACGATAAACTCTATCCTCCCCTTGAAGGCGTTTTTGAGCGCTGGACAGCAGGTTCAGCGCAAATCGATCAGACCAAATTCGTTTCTTGAGGGACGAATCCATGACGACCCCCCCGTTCGGCGTCGGCACGATGGCTTCGATAAAGAATTCGGCGATGTCCAGCGGCATGAGCGCGGGGCGACCACGGAAGACGATACCTAGCCAGCCCAGACCTCCGAAGAGCTGATGGCTGATCACGGCCTCTTTCCAGACATATGCTGGGTGCACAGCGGCCAGAAACGCTACGCGTTCGGCTAGATCTTGATCGTAGGCCAGAGGCTCGCCGCCCTCGAGCGCGCGCCGCACAATGTCGAGAGACCCTAGGTCGCCGGCGTCGAGACATCGCCAGGGCCCGTGCGACGGGCGATGCGGTACCCAAGTCCGAAGATCGTCGAAAGCATCTTTGATGCACGCAGACAGCTCGCGGGGACGTTGACCCAAAAGATTTGGAAAGACCCTAATGTACTCGTCGCGACTGATTTCTTCCCAGTCTCGGACGAGGACCAGTTCCCTCAACGTATCGCGGGAAAACCCGTCTCCCCAAACCTCGTCTGTTGGATTACAGGAGATCCCGGCAGATTTCGGTATGATCTTGGATGCGTAAGCGGGCATCATATCGCACCGCGCGATCGGAGCACTGCGGGAATAGTTCTCAACACAATCCAGCAGTCACCTGCCAGACAGCGCGTATCGACATAGGAGCTGTCAAGTTGGACTCGTGTTATGTAAGAAATCTCGCTTCGGCCGCTCACCTGCCAAGGACCGGTCAGTCCAGGCCGAACCTGATAGTATTTCTGAATATGGACGCCATAGTACGACAATTCCTCGTCGACGATCGGGCGAGGGCCGACGAAGCTCATGTCCCCTCGAAGGATATTGAAGAGCTGAGGCAATTCGTCGACGCTTGACTTTCGCATCGCGCGCCCGAACCGGGTCACGCGGGGATCGTTCCGAAGTTTACGCGACCGTGTCCACTCTTCTCGGGCCGCAGGATCGCGCTCAAGATGCTCGGACAATGCTTGATCGGCATCCACGACCATGGTTCTGAATTTAAAGCAGCGGAACGAGCGTCCGGATCGACCGACACGGCGATGTCCAACGAAAATGGGGCGTCCCTGAACGACGACCAAGAACAGGGCAACCAAAAGGAGAACCGGCGAAAAAAATACGATGACGCTGAAGGAGACGGCCACGTCGAAACATCGCTTCACGGTGTCTGAGGTCTTTGCGTCGCGCACGTTCGCGAAGACGTCGCCGGAATTCGTCGGGCTCTCTATGCTAATGGTGCTTTCGAGGCTGTGATCCATGGCGGCAGGGCATGTCCATCAGGCGGAAAAGACAACTTCTTCCAAAACCTCTGGCCATTATGCCTAGAGAGATTCTCGCTAGACAAGTCATTTATAATTATCTCGAACAATAGTGGGCTTATTACAATCAATTGTCTGCGAGATTAATAATGCTTCCGCGGGGCGAATACATTAGCCATCGTGTGAGCATCCGATGCGGAAGTCCCTCTTATGCGTGTCGCCATCGTCCACTATTGGCTTGTCGGACAAAGGGGTGGCGAGAAGGTCCTTGAAGAGCTTTGTCGGATTTATCCGACCGCCGACATCTACACCCACGTGCACGATGCCTCTGCTATCGATCAGGCCCTGTCGCAACGGGTCGCAGGGACGACGTTCATCAATAGGCTGCCGGCGGCCCGTCGCTTATACAAGAACTATCTTCCTCTCATGCCGCTGGCTCTCGAGCAGTTGAATCTGCAAGATTACGATTTGGTCATCAGCAGCGAAGCCGGCCCCGCGAAAGGAATTATCGCGCGCCCCGACGCGTTGCACATTTGCTATTGTCACTCGCCGATGCGGTACATTTGGAATATGTATCAACACTACGCGGAGCAAGCCGGCTTCATCAAGAAAGCACTTATGCCGGTTGTCGCGCATTATCTTCGCATGTGGGACGTCACCACATCGTCGCGCGTCCACCATTTCGTAGCGAACTCCCGGTGCGTGGCGGATCGTATTCAGACGTATTACGGACGGTCCGCTGAAGTGATCCATCCGCCGGTTCGAAGCGACCTTTTTCGCCCGATTGCGGCTGAGGACGTCGAAAACTTCTATCTCGTCGTCAGCGAACTCGTCCCGTACAAGCGCGTCGATATCGCGATCGAGGCCACGCGTCGCCTGGATCGTCGACTGGTTGTGATCGGCGGCGGGGAGCAGCTGACAAGGTTCAGAGCGGCGCAAACATCGAACATCAGGATTCTCGGACCGCAGCCTCTCGATGTCTTACGCTGGCACTACGCGCGTTGCCGCGCCCTGCTTTTTCCCGGTCTCGAGGACTTCGGCATCGTTCCAGTCGAAGCGATGGCCAGCGGTCGCCCGGTGATCGCTTTCGGTCGGGGAGGCGCGACGGAAAGCGTCATCGACGGGCGAACTGGCGTATTCTTTCAAGAGGCAACAGTGTCATCCGCCGTCGACGCCATTTTGCGCTTCGAAAGTCTAGCATTTGATCCGCACATTGTCGTCAAACACGCAGAGAGCTTCAGCGCCGCAACGTTTCGCGCACGCTTCAAATCGTTCGTCGAAGACAAATTGAGGCTACGCGGGTCAGGACACGCCTTGCCAGGGCGCGGACCCGTCACGCTCCCAGTCTCGGGTGAATCGGATGACAAGAACCCAGCAGGAGCGCGCCGCAATGTCGTCTCGAGAATTCCAATCGAGGCGTAGATGAGCAGCCGCTTCGCACGAAACACCGTCTATGGTTCCATCGCAGGGTGCACTGTTACGGTTTGCAGTTTCGTATGTAGTTTAGTCATCGCCAGGGAGTTGGGAGTACAAGAAACCGGCCACGTCGTCTTTGCACTATGGATCGCGGCAACGTCGTCCGTAATCATCGCCCTCGGTATCCCTTTTACGGTTTCTCGGTTTCTTCCCGAAATCGAAGCGCAGACGGATGCGCGGGCTACGGTATCGGTCGCCGCCCGCTGGTTCACAAAATTCCTTATGCTGGCGGCGGTTCCTACTGCGCTGGCGATCATCATCGCATCGTGTGTCAGCGTCTTCGGCGCGGCCGCGCCCGTTCCAGAGCTAATGCGGAACCCCTCGATCGTCCTGCTGATCGGCGTCCTCAGCTCCGCCTTGGCATTGGCGGAGTTCGCGCGCTCTTTCAGCCGAGGCGTCCAAAAATTTGACGAGTTGGCGAAATCGAGCATCGCATCCGCCGTCATTCAGGTGGCTGCGGCTTTGATCTTCATCAAGCTCTTCGGCATCCAAGGCGCCCTCCTCGCCTTTCTCATCGGTGCGATCGCTTTCGTACCCCTTGTCCGCAGCTTGGCGCGGATCAGGGCGGATCACATCGGCATGCATACGCGGCAGATGCGGTCATATGCGGCTTTCAGGTGGGGATCTGAAATCCTCGCTTTGTTCGTCTGGTCGCGCGTCGAGGTTCTTTTTCTCCAGAGCTACAGCGGTCCGACTTCGGTTGCTCTTTTCTTGGTGGGACTCACCTTGTCCAATCTCGCGATTCAAGGCCCGATGATGCTGACTTGGGGGCTGATGCCATATTTCGTGGAGCAGCACGCCTCAAGCGACAAGCAAAACACACAACGCACCTACGCGATGGCCACACGGTTTCTGGCAGCTTTGGTTCTGCCGGCCTGTTTCGGTTTGGCGGCGATCACACATGTGCTGGTACCCCTCCTTTACGGAAGTGCCTTCGCTTCAGCGTCCGGAGTGGCCGAGATACTCATCGTCGCTGCCGCTTACCCCGCGATCGCTTCCGTCGGCAGTTCGTTGATCCTGGCGACAAATCGAAGCGACGTCGACTTTTACACCTGTCTTGTAGGCACGTTAATTTCGGTTGTGTTGGGCGTGACCCTAACGAAGAATTTCGGTCTTCATGGCGCTGCAGCGTCGCGGATCATCGTCCAGATGGTCGTCGTACTCCTGGCGACAGGTTTTCTGTCTCGCCGTCTCGGCCTCGCCGTCCCCCTAGTATCGCTGGCCAAGCTCACCGGCGCAGCGGCATGCTGCGCACTCGTCGCCGCGCTGATCGTCAGGGTTACACCCACCTTTGGCGCTGCTGGAATAGGGATTGCCGTAGCGGCTGGAGTGGCGACCTATGTGATCTGCCTTCGCTATCTCAAGGTCTTCGATGCAGGAGAAACTGAGGTCATGCGCCGGCTCGCCGCTCGACTCCCCTACCCGGTGACATGGGTGGGGTTCAAGATCGTCGGTTTGGTCTCGAACCCGTGAGCCTTTTCATCAGCCCTTTCGACTTTAGGCGCGTGTACAAACCCCTTCTAGCCGCGACGGCACCGAGCTTTTCACTCGAATCTAGAGTTATTTATTATCCTGTATAAATACAATTTCGTTTTAATTAGACATCTCAGAAATCTTTCTTCATTGATAGCGAACGCGCTGTTTGGCGGAAGTAAATCGATGAGTGCACATACTATTCAGATCAAGCGGAGTACGGCAACGGTGGTCGAGCGACAATTTCCGCTGACCAAACCGAATGCCCCAAGGCTCAGTGCATATCTGGCCGAAATCGCGGCGATCGAGGAATCGCACTGGCTTACGAACTACGGCCCCACGAATTCCAAGCTGGAGCAGGCCATCACCGACCAGGTGTTTGACGGTGAGGGTTTTTGCCTGACCGTCTGCAATGCGACGATTGGTTTGATGATCGGCCTCAAAATGGCGGCCGAAACCCGCAGGCGGAGGACCGGCCGGCTCGTCATTATGCCGTCCTTCACCTTTGCCGCCGCGGCGCACGCGGTGTTGTGGGCCGGTCTGACGCCCTTGCTGGTCGACATCGATCCGGATGACTGGTCGGCATCACGGCAGGAAGAAGAACGTCTGCTCCAGAAATATGGGTCTCGAGTTGCAGCTATCATGCCGTATGCGACGTTCGGATCCTGTATCGATCTTTCGCACTATGATCGTCTCTCCGAGACCTACGACGTCCCGGTGGTCGTTGACGCTGCCGCATCGCTCGGAAGCCTCGATGCGGCCGGCCGCGCTTTTGGATACGGATCACGGCACACCATCATTTTCTCGATGCACGCAACCAAGGCTTTCGGCGTTGGAGAATGTGGCCTCGTCTACAGTGCCGACAGGGCCAAGATCGAAGTCCTTCGGCGTATGGGAAATTTCGGATTTGACAGCAATAGATCCGCGTCGACGGCGGGATTGAACAGCAAGATCAGCGAGATCGTGGCCCTTACCGCTCTCATCAAACTGTCCGACTACAAAGCCCAAATTCTACATCGAGCCGAATTGGCGCAGGTGTATCTGGCCGAGCTCTCGGATTGGGTGGCGCAAAGCACATCCGGCTCGCTCGTCGCCTATCAGTTCATGCCGTTGATCTTGCCGCGTCATCTGCGAGGTTTTCGGCAGGAAATCTGTGACCGGCTAGGGGAGAGAGGCGTTGGTACGGGAAAGTACTTCAGCCCGCATATCTATCAGCAGGCTTATTTCCAGAACAAGTGCGTCGCGAGCCGTCTCGATGTGACGGATCAAGTTTCGGCCGATTTGATCTCACTGCCGATCTCCGACTTCCTGACGGTCGACGATGTCCTTCATATCTGTGCCGAAATCCGCATGATCGAGGACAACCTCTCACCCAGGCAGCTTGACCCATTCGTCGTGCCGGAGGCCACATGTTCACAAAGCGCTATAACACTCTGATCGTCGGCGGAGGGCCCGCTGCGCTCGCGCCGCTCGTATCGGCATCGAGGACCGGTTTGCTGGACGAGGTGCTGGCGCGCGGCGTCGTCGTCATTGAGCGCGGAACGGAGATCGGGGCAGGCCGTTTGGGCAACTACGCCATCTATTCCGACAGTACAGCGCAGACCTTCCTCACCGCGGTGACGGGTCATTTGGATCCCCGGCTCGGCGCAATTCAGAAAGATCCCATCTATCTTGAACTGCTGGAAATCGGCCAAGACGCGATCCCGCTGGTGAAAGCCGCCGAGCTCATGCGCCGCGTCGGAGAGATCCTGCATAAGGCGATCGTCGATGCGGGCGGCCTTGTCCTGTTACAGCATGAAGCTGTGAGCGCCCGGCGCACATCGGAAGGCGACTGGCTGACGACCGTCAGGCCGATCGGCGACGACCGCGACATCTACATTTCATCGCAACACCTTGTTCTCGCGACGGGCGGCGCTCAGCCGGAGACGCGGTTGTTCAGTGAGAGCGTCGCCGGGTCCCCCCTGCTGCCCAAATTTCAGGACAGGCTTGTCCAATCCGATGAGGTGCTGCAACCTGCGGGGGTCGCAAAGATCGTCCAGCGTCTTGCCCTCGTGCTCGATCCACACGTGGCGATCGTGGGGGGCAGCACGAGCGCGCTCGCGGCCGCAGATCTTCTCTTGAAAACTCGACCCGACCTATTCTCGAGGCCGGCCAGCATAACAATCCTCCACCGACGTCCTCTCCGGTTGTTCTATCGGTCTCGCGACGAAGCTTTGGAACAGAACTATCTGGATTTCGGTCCCGACGACATTTGTCCGGTCAGCGGTTTCGTGTTTCGGCTGGCGGGCTTCCGGCTGCACTCTCGCGACCTTTTAATGCGGATCCTAGAGATTGGAGGAGCGGCGGCAGAGACGCGTGTCAAAATACACCGACTGACCCCCGATAACCGCGAAGAGTCGCAAAGACTACTCGAGAAGGCCGATATCGTTATCGCCGCCCTCGGTTATCGCCCACGCGGTTTACGCCTGTTCAATGAAGTCGACGAGGAAATTCCTTTGTCCGCCGATGATGGCGCGACACTCGTCGACTCGGCGTGCCGAGTGCTAGATCATGATCGACGGCCGATAAGGAACGTGTTTGGTATAGGGCTGGCCGCCGGCTTCGTGCCCTCAGGATCTCTCGGGGGAGAAAAGAGTTTTGTCGGCCAGGCCAACGGCCTGTGGCTCTGGCAGACCGCCGTCGGATCGATCGTCATCGATGCAATCCGAAATTCGGACATTTCGGATTTGAAACACACCGCCGATCCGGCATGGGTACAGCCTGCCGACTCGGGGGCGAATGTCGAGGGTCCAGCCTCGATTCTCGCTTCGGTCGCCTTGGGCGTCGAGAGTGCAAGTGCAGCGTGAGTGTGCGAGGGTTGAATGACGAAGGCGTGTCTGTGTTATACTTGCGATCGCAATTACCTTCTCGCGACGGTCGTCAGCGCCCTGCAAGCCAGATCCAATCTGTCACCCCACCTTGCGGACGTCGTGGTCATCGTTGTTGGCGGGTTCGACGATCCTAAAGGCGCGATCGCTCGACTGTTTGCGGAAAACGATGTCGTTCTACAAAACGCTAGTCGTAATGCGATTGACCATTGTGGTGCGCAGTTCGCGAGGCATTTCCTCGATCGATTGCTGGATCCCAAATACGAAATTATTGTTCACATAGATAGTGATACACAGATCGCCGGCAGCCTTGATCCGCTGTTTGAGGTGAAATTGCCATCGGGCACGTTGATTGCAGCCCCTGATCCGTTGGCGATCCGCATCCACGAAAAAGGACGATTCTGGGAGCAACATCGGCGCTACTTTATGGGAATAGGGATCGCGGAAAAACATATCGGTCGCTATGCCAATACGGGTATTTTTGGCGCTTGGCGTCAGGATCTGAAGGGCTTAAGCAGGGAAGTCGTTCGGATCTGCAGTCGACGAGAAGAACCACTCCGGTTCATCGAGCAAGATGCTGTGAACATCGCGTTCGGCGACCAAATCCAGCTCATTTCCATGCGCTGGAATTATCCGAGCTTTTTTTCCAATTGCGGCTTCGAAAGCCTGATCAATCCGCGAGTCTATCATTTTATGTCCAACCCGCGGCCTTGGCATGGTTCATTCCAGCCGTGGGGACGCGGCGCTCACAAAGTCTACGCCGATATCATCCGTCGCGAGCCCCAGCTGGCTCCCTACGTGAATCGCATCAGCACGCGACAAGCCCTCAAATTCCGGGCTCAACAGAGGGTCAAGCAACTGATCGAGCATTATGGCTGGGCGAGGCCGGACATCCGCGCGCGACTGGCGCAATTCGAAAGTGAAGCGCTGGTCTGAATCGCGCCGCGCGATCGGCCACAAGGCGGACTTTCCCGTGGAGAACGTGCGCCGATAAGGCCGCGACGTTCGACCCGCCTTCATGAAACACCTATCATCGCGCCTAGCGTCTTCCATCTTCGGGACGCGAGAGTTCAATTCGATGATCGGTCTTCTGGTGTTCGCGATTTTCGCGGCCTTCCTCATGGGCCTTCGATCGATATCGATTTTTGCGGTGATGATCGCGCTGGTCGTCCTCGCCGCGATTTGCATAGTGCTGGCCGGCTACAAGCAAGCCATCGCCTATGTCGTCCTCACACAAACCTCCTATGTCGTTGGTCTTTTTATCATCGGTGTCGTCCGTCGCCGCCGCTGACCGGCGCGTTGAGATGTCACCAATCACCCGACGCATATTAAAAATCTGAAAAATATTGCAAGCTACACAACGGCGGAAGTACTATCTGCGCTAGGCCAAACCTTTCAAAGAAGGCCGTCAAGAGAGCAAATTGAATGGCGATAATTGCTAGTAACGGCTCACAACTCACGCCGAATCTGTCAACGGGGTCATTCGTCGAGCGCCTGAATTTCAAGGTCTTTCGTGCGGTTAAGGGCCGTTTGAAGCGGCGATATGCAAGGGCCCTCTTCGATCATTTGAACGGGACCGTCGCGGCAGGGCCGTTCGAAGGTATGCAGCTTGTCGGAAAGAGCGCGTGGAGCAACGATATCGCGTCCATGCTGCTTGGCGAATACGAAGCCGAATTGCGCGGCCTCTTCGACCCCGGCGCGCTCGCAAACCATGACGTCTTCATCAACATCGGCAGCGCGGATGGATACTTCGCGGTCGGGGTCGCCCTGAAGAGCGCTTTGCCCGTTGTCGCGTTCGAGATGTCTCAAGACTCGCGTGACATATGCGGCCTGAATGCCGATCTGAACAAGGTCGCAGCTCAAGTCACGATTCGAGGCGAAGCGACAGCCGGTGACGTCTGCGACGTACTTGCGCAATATGCCAGGCCGTTGGTCTTGATCGACATTGAGGGCGGCGAACTCGCGCTGCTCGACACCAAGGTCTGCCGGGCGCTCGCCGACGCGACGATCATCGTCGAAAGCCACAAGGTGGCCGGGATGGAAAGCGCCGAAGAGATCGCCTGGAGATTGGCGCCCTCCCACGAGCCGCAACGGATCCAAAAAGGCCCACGCAACCCATTCCGTCATTCACTCGTCGCAGGTCTGGCCGAAGATTTCGCGCATTTGATGCTCTCGGAGGAGCGTGGGGGCGGCGCGAATTGGCTCGTTCTCAATCCGCTTCTTGCAAGTCGGTGACCATAGGAAGATTGGTGATCGAGATGGATCTTGTGGGTCGAGAGACGCTCATCGAAAAGGCAATCGGCCAGATCCTGACCAAACTCCTTGTGCCTTTCATCGCGGCGATAATCCTATTCGTAGATTTCGTTGATAGGATTGCAGCCAGACGTAAACAAGATCTAGGCCGATAGACTTGGCGTTGCATATGGGCGACAGCGATTAAGTCCGCTTGAGTGCGCCGTAGCCTTGTATTTTTTTAACCGAAAGGCATCCGCGCTTGTACCTCGGTCATCAGGGCGCTCGACGATCTTGCGGCTTGGCGCCGAGTCATTTTCTCGCCAAATAGTCGATCTGACGACGATCGGCACGGTTAGCGACCATTCGCCCGATAAACAGTGTCGTGGACATTTGTTGACCGAGCTGATCTCAAGAAGTCGGAACAAAGAATGGTCAGTCAAGAATTGATGCGAGAATGAATTAGGAAGTGGGATTAGATTGGACTATCTTCGATACTCAACTTGGTCGGAGTTGAGCTATGAACGCGACATTGGCTGACTTCGAGGCGATTGGCCCCTATCTCCGCGGCGACGTATTCGATGCCAACCTTGCGATAAAATACCGGCGCCAAGCCAAAGTGTCGTTTCGCGATGACTTGCTGGTCGAGATTTGCAGAAACCAGCGCGTCCTGCACATCGGGTGCTGCGATCACGTTCCGCTGATCGCGAAGAAGATCGCGAAGAAGCAGTGGCTGCATAAGTTGATCACGGACTGTTCCAGCTATACGCTGGGCGTTGACATAGACGACGCCGCAGTGCGGGCGGCTAGAACCATTTCCGGATACGACAATATAATCTCGGGTGACATCACGAGCCGAAATCTGATTTCTGATATATCAAATAACTTCTTCGATGTTGCGATTTTCGGCGAAGTCGTAGAGCACATCTCCAACCCTACCGCTTTCCTGCGGGCGTTCAGGGATAATTATCGAAGCGCGGTCGCACAGGTCGTCGTGACGGTTCCAAACGCTTTTCGCGGCGGAAACCTGCTCGGCGCCTTGGCTCAACGCGAAACCATCAACACCGATCATCGGTTCTTTTTCACGCCCTATACGATATCTAAAATTGCGGTCGATGCGGGGTTTAGCCCGCAGAGTGTCACGATGGCGGCGTTTACCAGGGCCGGACGAATCAAAAGCTATATCCTCAAGAACAGGCCGCTTTTGGCTGAAGATATCGTCTTAATCGCAGAGTAAAATCCGACCTTGCCACGCTTCGCAGCGTATTGTTGACCAGGTTCGTCAGCAGCCCACCGCCCCATATGCTCCATTAGGAGCAGTTTGGCGGAGAGGGAGTCCGCCCTTCTGATGTCCGATAAAATCCCGGCTCATGCGATAATTCAAGCCATTACATTGCTTTGCCTGAGAGCAGCATTCCAGCAGGGTCCATTGCAATCCGCTGCCATCCCACATTTAATGTGGATGATAATGTGGGCTAAGCGAGTTAGGCGGACAGTTGACGAAGCAGACGGGACGCCATCCCGACAAAGCGCTGACGGCCGTCCGGATCAACGGGCTGAAGACGCCAGGACGCTATGCCGATGGCAACGGGCTCTATCTCGTGGTTGAGCCGTCCGGCAGCAAGCGATGGCTGCTGCGCACCGTCGTCCAGGGCAGGCGCCGCGATATCGGGCTTGGCGGCCTAACCCTCACCACCTTAGCCGAGGCGCGGGCGAAGGCGCTGGCCTATCGAAAGATTGCCCGTGACGGGGGCGACCCCCTTGCCGAGCGGCGACAAGCCCGGGCGGTGGCGCCAACCTTTGCTGAAGCCGCCGAGCGGGTCTTCGCCGACATTAAGGCGACCTGGAAAAACGCCAAGCACGCGGGGCAGTGGCTCACGACCCTCAAAACCTACGCCTATCCGCATATCGGATCGCGGCGGGTCGATACCCTCGCGACGCCGGATGTGTTGCGAGTGCTGTCGCCGATCTGGTTGGCGAAGCCGGAGACAGCTCGGCGGGTGCGCCAGCGGATCGGCACCGTGCTCGATTGGGCGAAGGCGGCCGGCTACAGGACCGGGGACAACCCCGTGGAAGGGGTCAGTCGAGGGCTTCCGCGGCAGGCGGAGCGAGCCAACCACCATGCCGCTCTGGCCTATGATCAGGTTGGCACTTTTGTCGCCCGGCTACGGACGTCGGAGCAGGGGGCGATCGCCCGGCTCGCTTTCGAATTTCTGATCCTTACGGCCGCACGCACTGGTGAAGTGATCGGAGCGACCTGGGCCGAGATCGACAAAGCGCAGGCTTTGTGGATCGTCCCCGCCCAGCGAATGAAGGCCGGGCGCGAGCATCGCGTACCCTTGAGCAAGCGGGCCTCCGAGATACTGGATGAAGCTCAGCTCTTGGCGGCGGGCAGCCGATATATCTTCCCGGGCAGGTCGGTCGCCAAGCCGATGTCGAATATGGTTTTCTTGATGGCGCTTCGCCGCATGGGCATGGCGATCACCGCGCACGGCTTCAGGTCGGCCTTCCGCGACTGGGCGGCAGAAACAACCAACATACCGCGTGAGGTGGCCGAGATGGCACTGGCCCATACGATCGAAAATCGAGTCGAGGCGGCCTATCGCCGGGGCGATCTGCTCGACAAAAGGCGTGCGCTTATGGAGCAATGGGGAGCCTACGTCAGCTGCACCAAGGAACAGCTATGATGAAAGAAGACGGCGATACACGAGAAATGGTGCGGTCGCTTCTCCAGGCGCGGTTCCCGTTCTTAACGCCTAATGTTCTCGAAGCGGTTGATGCGGCTCTCAACGCGCACCACGAACCGGACAGCAAGGCTTTTGCAGGCATTGTGATCTCGGCGATGAAAGACGCCGACCAACTTGGTGCTTGGGTCCACAAGTTACCAGAAGCCAAGTATGTTATCGACATGATTGATAAAGGCCGATCTTATGAGGAAGAGCTGGAGCGTCTCGATTATCAGTCTTTGAGAAGAAACTACAATGAACTACGATTGAGCCGAGGACGACGGAGCGACAAGCATCGATTTTTTGCTCATCCTGCGCACAACGCAGATTTTGATGTTTGGAATTTGAAGTCAAAGTGGACGATTGAAGAAGCTGCAGCGTTGTCTCTGAACAAAAACCCTGCAACTGTCAATGCTGCTACGCTATCTGCTATCCCTGAAGGGTCACCTTTCAAGCAGGAATTCGCACTTCGCCAGGATGTGATCTCCCGCCGAATTGGCCAACAAGCAGACCGGCTTGTCGACAGCACAGAATACATCGCTTTATTATCTGGATTTGATGTGCCGCGAGACTTTGTTATTAGCAAACGGCCCGAGGAGCCAAATTCGGTAGTTGCTGAGATCGAACTAGAGCTTCTCCGCCTACAGCAGGAAAATGAGCAGCTGAAGCTGCAACTATCCGAGATGAAGTTGGAGCCTGAGAAGTTTGATAAGCGTGGCAGCATGCAGAAGTTGATATACTGTATATCA
>JAOSBP010062747.1:0-24997 GCA_027563825.1 Erythroxylum mucronatum | reverse complement strand
TATTGGATGTCATTCCATTCAAACACAATTTAGCAAAACAAATGCAATGCACAATCAAAACGGCTCGAGGGTTCCGTTAACAAAACGATGAAACTTGACCTTTCAAGATGATCCTCTGCTTTTGTTAACAGATGGACATGGGTTGGGCCCTTAACTGCGTGCCTGACTTTTTTTTGTGTTAATCTCTTGTAAATAGAATGCCAGCTTAATATATTTTCATGAATACAATCGAAAAAGAACTCAGTTAATTTCAGATGCCGGAACTATGTTACAGATCGGATATAGACTAGAAAGAAGATTCACGTCAACTAAACCATTGACGTCTGCAATAGGATCGGTGCTAAATTCCGATATCAGCTGGAGCAACAATCAAAGAGTAATTTATATAATCCAATGCTTTAAGGTGGTCTGTTTTTATATCATATGTCACCAGATATCCCATCATGAACAGATTACGGGACTATTTGCAATCAGCAGTTATAGGGATGTTAGGCAAGGACTGTCAAAAATGTCTCTTAATACATACATCGGGTTTTAAGCTATTCCTCGATCTAATTTACTAAGTGTAACCAGCTTATAATCAACAAAGTATTATCAAATATATCTACATATCTATATATATATATGTGTGTGTGTGTGTGTGCTGCAATAACAGATTGAATAATTATGTATCCATCAAAAGGGTGAAGTTTATATTATGGTGACAATGGTAGCCTATGAGGATGAGCTCCAGCTTGATAGAGAGTGAGGTGGTGTATGGCATCCACAAACAAATCCTTCATCTGAGGATGTTGAGCTACCACATGACGAGCTGCCCCCTCAAGGGCATGCAAGGCCCGCGCTTGCTCAAGAACCTGACTGTTGCCAGCACTCAGTGCAAGGTAACACAGCAACTCAAGGCCGTGCAATTGAGCACGATCACCAGCCCGAAGTAACTTCATCAAAGCTTTAACTCCACCAAACTCAATAATTGCTTTTGAATGCTGTGCGCGGTTGTAATTGTCCAGACACACAAATTTGCCCAAGGCAACAGCAGCTTCTGTCGCCACATCCACATTCCTGCTACCAAGTTGGGAAACCAAAGGCCGGATTATCCGGGTTTCCCTAGCAGGAAATGTTCGAGCCAGACATCCAATAGATACGATAGCAGGAATCTGCAGCTCTGGATCACTTTCTTCCTGAACCACTCTCAATAGTTGATCCACAACTGCCTTTGCAGCAGGTAAATTAGTCTTAAATGCGGCACGTCTAAGATCTACATTAACCTCTGCCACCACCGTAATCTCCATAACAGCCATTAAACAATTTAACTGCAACTCCCCCTTTTCCTTCTCAATCATCTTAGCCAAACAAAGCAATCCTCTTGTCTCAGTAATCTTCCTGCTATTTGTCACACTCCCTTTTGACAACTTCCACAACGCCTCTCCACAACAAACCTTTAGCATATGCCGCGCCTCGGGTGCCTCCGTCTCCCTCTCCTTCCTATGACTACTACTAGCATCAGAATGATAACTCCCCCCGTTGCTACTGTTATTCTTCTCGAAACTCAACTCCTTATTCAACTCAACAACCGAATGAACACTACTTTTCACAGACTGATTGCTATCAACATTCCAAACCAAATCAGCAGATAAAGGTGATACCAACGGCCTAGTAACATTCCTCCTTACAAACTCTTCCTGCGCATACAGGTCCAGTTCAGCCATTTTTGCCACCAACTTCACGACCACAATTTGAACTCTCACCGGAGAATCCACCAGAACTCCAACAATCAGAGGAATCGCAAGAGCATCAACTATCAACTTAACTCTCTCCTGATCAGTACCAATGTTAAAAAGGGCGGTTGCGGCCGCAATTTGAGCCTCCGGTGAATCACTTTCTTTAAGCAACTTCAACAAGGGAGAAATCCCACCTTCCTCAACAATCATCTTCTTGTTCCTATCATTATCACCAGCTAAAGAGGCCAATTCGTTAGCAGCATCAACACGGTCTTTAAGCTGACCCATGTGAAGAGTTGATATATAGGCCCAAACCCAAGCGAGAATGGGATCGTTACTAGCAATTGGCGGGAGAGAGAAAGAGGTACCCCCGGCAGACTCGAAGATTGCCAAGAGCCACCTCATGTCCGCTATGGAAGACTCTAAAAGGCTCGACACCTTTCGAAAATCGGCGGTGGTGGTGATGGAGAAGACTTGCCAAAGAACACCGGAGTGCTTGCATTTGCGGACCAAAGCAAGGGTCCGGTCGAGGTTTTTCGTGATGTCGGCGGAAACGCAGCGGAGAGGGCGGTCGTAGAGGGAAGGAGTGGCGACGGAGAAGCGGACGGCAGCGCAAAGCATGTTGGAGAGGTGGTCCACTTTCTTGACAAGTTCCGAGCAGTGATCTCCCTTTGAGGGGTCGACGTTGGCGGCAGACTTGATGACTTGGTCGGCTAGTAGAATTTGAAGATAGAGGTCTTTCTGGAGCGTTTTTTCTTCATCGCCGCTGGTGATTGTGGTGGGAATGCCTGTAGAAGCCGGTGTCATTCTCATTTGCATTGTTTTCCTGTTTTCGGTCGTTAGTTATGTTGTTTAGTTCTGAATGTTTTTCTTTTACTGGTCCTCCAATTGCTTTGCTTTGGATCACCATAATTACCTCTACTCGGACTGCTCAAGTTTGTCATATTAAGCTCTCGTACCATGTATTAGAATGTCACATCGTACATATATGATTTACTCTTCTTTTCAAAAAAAAAAAATATATGATTTACTCTAGTAAATGATTTTATAATTTAAATAAGATTCTTAGTTTTGAAGTGATTATTAAATACGGTAATTAATTTATTTTTTCTCACATGTATTTTAGTTAGGTCCTAATTATGGGAAGGTACTTTTAAGTTATCCATATTTAGATTAATTCTCGTTCGAATCGGGTAGATCCCTTACCGGAGACAAAACTCTGATCTTAAATTTTAAACGGCCGCATATATAAGGACAATTTGAACATATGACCTCACCTAAATTAAAAGAGACTCTTACCAACTCACCTGCACCTTAAGTTAATTTATTGAAAGTTGATGAAACGGTGAATGTAACAATGCATACTTTTGCCCCCCAAATCTTCTGTGCCAACAACCCTCTCACAACTCTGTGTCTAACATGGACCGGCACAAAGTTGGCCAGGGTTGCTAAGGCCAAAGCCATCATTTCAAAATGGGGCAAATGATGTGGACAGAAGCACCAAGACTTGATTCACAGGTCTTGGTCTTCTTGCCCACCCTCTCTTCCAAATTTAATTAAATATACCAAGACCAAGACCCGTGAAATAACATTTGTTTTGACTTTGATTGAAATTTGGTGATGGAATCAGATTTGTTTTTGGCTTGCGGTGACCTCAAATAGTCAAGACGCTTTCAGAAGCCAACTTAGACTGACCCAGTTACACAGAATCCCTTGCAATCTTTCCCGTGCCCTTTGTTTCAAATCACTACTTTATCAGAGTTTGAGGCTAACGTGTCTCCACCTGGTCCAAGTTTCCAGGTGTTGATTGATAGAAAGCTATAAAGCCGATAGATGTAAAAGCTGCTTTTCTTTGGACTAATCATGCGTTCACACTTCACACTTCCTTTGGACGTTTGGAAAGAAAGACTTGGGATTCCAATTTACACTGTTTACGTGGAATAGTCAGTCGCTTCTTTTTTCCATCTCAGTTGTTGTTGCTTTTGATTTTTGTCCTGGTTTCATTTTATAGGGCAAGTCCTTCTGGCGTTGATAGATAGCTTGATCGATTTAATAGGAATCTCTTATGTTAAGCAGTTTACTGTCTTTGTAAGCTTTGCTCACGTTTCCCTTACCAAATAAAATAAAATAAAATAAAATTCCAAGTAAAGATGATCCAGGCAATGGCATTTTTTCTAGCTCCTCAAACCAAAAGACGTCTGTTTCCGATAAAGCTAATTATCAATCTTTCAATTGCATTTTACTGATCCAATTCTCTTATTTCAACTTCCTTTTAATAAAAAATTCAGTTCAATTGCTGTAAAACAGAAATCGAGTATGAAATAACAACGAACGGTTTTCTCTGTTGTTCTTTTCAGGTATTCAGAATAGTATGATAAAGTGATTGGAAAACCTACACTATAAAAAGACACAAGTAACTGAAAGATATGAAGTAAAATACCCATAAGCTGAATTAAACACCGTTCAATATCACAGCCAGGTGTCTAGGAGATGTAAAAATCCAAATTCTAAACCATGTTTGTCCACTAGGAGTAATATAGAGACAGTGGACGAGCCAGAACAAAAATAATAGGAAAAACAAGCATTTCAAAGCTTTGAAGCCAATCCATTTTGAAGTGACTTCGGAATGACGTTGTCTTTGGCATCGTTGTCCTTGGTATCCAATTCGCACGGACTAGGGGGTACGTCAACGGCTGGAGAGCAGTTGAAAAAGCCGTGTGGCTGCAAGTGCATTCACCAGATGCGGAATCAAAGAGAATGAACAGAATAAAACAATGGAAAAAGAGCATATCGATACGAGGCACAAGGTTTAAAGTACCATTAAGATAAAACCAATGCGCTCCACTGGCATGACTGGCCAGTCCTCCAACCGAGGAACGTGCGTAACTCCAAATACATACCTGCAATTCACATATTTAGATAACAAAATCAAGGGAAAGCCTGTGCCCATGGCAATAGTTACTTACCAGAGAACTATATCATTTTCTTCCAAAGATCGGTCCTGCTTAACCCATGACGCTAGTCCTTCACCAACACGTGGATTTTGATTGGGGAACTCTCCTCCTGGAAACATTTCATCAGGTGCATATGCCGTAACCCATAGATTGTGCTTCAGGAAGGCAGCCCTTCTCAAAAACTTGGCCTCTCGACCAGCCAATGGCAAGCAATTTGAACCCGGCATCAGCTTGTATCCTGTTAACTGTCCTGTCCTATTGACAGCTCTAGTGTTCCTAACCTGAAAGTTAAAACATAAGTTGCTGCATACGTTCAGCATATCAGGCTATAATTCTGTATACATTACAATCGGAATGTCACAGGTTCTATCCAATCAACACAACCCTTAACATTAATTGGCATCATAGGGCAAAAAAAAAACTGAAATCTTGACGGTAAATTGACTGCATTTCAGTAGGTCCAAGGACATGTTACCCTTTAATTAAAACTACACCAGCATAATCAGTTGAACAAAATATAAAACCGATGCAAAACTCGAGAGGTGCTGCATATTAATTTGTCAAGCTATCAATCAAAGAAGGTTCATGAATGGGGAACCAAATCAGCAACAAGCATAAAATGGTTCTAAACAAGATCAGATAATGCAAATTATTGGGAATTATAAACTCATTCAGTAGAATGCATCTCAGAGAAGTCAAAATTAGATGCTATGCCAATCCTCGACAAGAAAACAGACAACCAGTATCTTACAGTCCAGTGGCGAGCTGTTTGAGGATTACAGTCCCGCATCGCTTGCAATTCTGATTTGAGCAGCTTCTCTTCAGCATAAAACGCATTGTTGTGAACATTGGCCTCCCCAGGTTTCTCAACTTTAACATCAACCTCAACAACCTAAAAGCATGAAATAAAAAGCTTTTATATTATTAAAGGAATAAATGTGAGGACATCATGATATCAAGGACATGACATAAATATCCTCATACTAAAATGAGTACCTTCTATATAGTATGACAGTTAGATTCACATAAAATCTAGAACTCCTGAAAACTATCACACGGCTCACGAAACATCACTCCTAGTAGTAACTAAGACATCATGAAATCAGAACATACCAGCATCTTTTCATATAAAAATGCAATTATAGTTCATGAGTGGAATCTGCTGGTAGGGTAATCACAAAACGTTTAGTACTCTTATGTGCATACCTTCGTCATGACTTAAACTGGTTATAACATAGTACATGACCTCCTGTAGAAGTTGCACTTCTACCATTCAAATCGATAATGTAATTTCTAAACACATGACTAGGAAAAGCAAGGATTAAGAAAGTGGATCGAAACTCTAATATTCATTTTGAGAGTCTTGTTCAAGCAACATATAAGGGATATGATAGTGTAAAAGATTGAGAATAGTATCAATAAATTCGTCAACAAAATCACATCATCAAAGAGTTCGTTATATACTTCGCAAACACATATTTTCCCTTTTTGCTGGCCATTAGTGTGTAAAGATTTGACAAACTACAGATATTTTCTCCAAGAAAGAAAACAAATTTAGATCTGGTTCACAAGAATTGAATGTCAGGCAAAATAAAAGAAAAGGTCAGCGAAGTGGAGATTTTACTAAAATCATTTTGATTAGAAGTATATGTTCAGAAAATAGTGGAACCAACAGTATCAAAAGCCTGGCAGCTTATCAATGAATCAAATAGAAACACAGTTCACCTGATTAAAACTTTCACCAGGCTTGCAGTCAACAGCCATGTCCATACGGGCAACAAAAAAGTGCTGATGGACTGGGGCATATAGACCTGGGGCAATAGTTGTACCATATTTTCGGGTATCTCCAGGCTGCAAGGCTCCTAAACTCAAGATACCTGTAAGCTTAACTTCAGCTTCTATTTTCCCATCCTGTAACAATAGAGCCCATTCAAGTAACATGTTAAAAGTGAATAAGAATGAGCAAACGTACAGCTTTAGTGCTAGATTTTTATAATATAGTGCTCATGAATGCAACAAGAAAACAAATTAGATTCCAAGATTAGATACACGAAAAATCCACAAGTAAAAACATGTCTTGAACCAATTATACTAGATCCTTTAAAATATCAGAAAGCTGAAGTAGATTTCGTCTTTTTGGCAGCAGATATTAGTGAAGATAAAACCAAACAAGCATTCTAAGCATGACAGCTAACAAATACAGAGATGCATACAAGGTGGAACAGAACTGAAATGAGTCTAACCTAAAATTGTTTACCGTCCGTCGTATCTATTGCTCCAGGAAGCAATTATTGAAATGTCACTGTTACAATATCATTGAATGTTTGCTATAACAAATTCTGAACCTTTCGACAGCAGGGAGATTTTTTTCACAAGCCACAAGCTCCATCAACTAACAAAAGGCGATTCAAGCACATAACAAGAATCGAGGAAAAGTCCCTGCTTGCCTGATAGAAATGCCAGAAGAATCCGTATTCATAATTTGCCACCGTGCATATGAAGGATACAGAGAGCCGTCTAGATCTTCGTACTTCTGCCAAACCTGTTCTCCAGTCTTGATGCTTCCATAAAAGGCCATGATCCTCCTCATGCAAACAGACGCAGTTTTCAATTGTTTCAACACCTCCACTGAAGTTAGTAAAGTGGGCATCAAAATATTTTATATAGCCCAAGCAGTCACATCCCTATGAAGATAGTTCGCGTTATCAGATATCAGAAATTGGTGATACTTACGAAAAAGAAAAAGTTTTTAATGGAAAAAAAGATCAAGGCATAAGCACTCTGAGATAATTAGTCACCCGACCTTCTTAAGGGAATGAGCATTTTTACCAAGGCCATCTTCCCCTGCATCAAAAGCATTCTTCCGGTAATGTGGATCATTTGGATCTCCATAAGGCACAACCATCTCTACAAAGCTTATCCTGTGAGCTACAGGTCTCCGACCCCTATTTCCATCCACATATGCAACAGAATGTATAACTAAACCCTCTCTAGGAGTGAATCCAACACGAAAGTTCCACTGCACATCAGCAACAATATGACACTATTATTATATATAATTTATCTTACAAAAGCATAAGTTAGTAGATCAACTTAACAAGCCATGTACCTTCTGCCATTCAACAAAGTGTCCATTGACACGAAAGCTTGGACCTTCAGGTTGAATAATTTGTAAAGGTTTCACATCACTTCGATCAACACCACCTCTTGTTTTAGCTGCTGTATAGTTCCTTAATGGATCAGCTGGAGGCAGAGGAATAAGTTTACGATCTTCAAACTCTATGACCTTCATGTTCTGAATATCTACAAGAACATAGATGCCCTCAACTGGGCGGGCATATCCATTTTCCATCGGACAGTCACTTTCAGTTCTGCAGAATATAAGTGGTTTAGCAAGTCTTCTGCTTGGAGCATCAACATCACTATGATAACCAACGCACCTGGAATATGTTAAGAAGTTTTAGACTAGTCATGGCTCTCATAATAAATAAATTTCAGATAAGATCAGTTGGACAACTGGAGTCACTGTAATTTACCAGGGATCAACCATCACAAGGTCCATATCTTCAATACCCCTTTTCTTCATGGCCTCTCTAAAAGGTGGGAAGTCCTTAACAACAGCTTCACATTCAGCATACTCAACAGCATCCTGGATTTCCAAAGTATGAATATGAGAAAAGATTGTGACATAAATTCCTAGCACATCCAATCAAGAAACAATATTACCCTCTTAATATACTGATGCATAACGTTAACGATTGGCCCAAATAATGACACTGCTAATAATATGGAATATGAATGTAAGTAATGTAACACAACTTCAAATGCCAAATAATCTTTCAGGGGACATGGCTCGGGGTCTCAACACACCATAGCTTTCTTCATGTAGGAATGCCTCTATGTCTACCAGGATTATCAATCTTCGTAGGTATATTTGTTTACTGATGGGAACTTGTGTAAATATTATGCTTTTCGATGTACTAAAAAAACTTGTCATGATTATTTTCTCGAACTATCTCTCCTTAAAATTATGACCTGCTTGGAATACCCTGAAATGACAGAAAATTTCCCCATAACATTTATCTAAATATTTTTTTTGAGGGGTATTTATCTAAATATCTGTGTCAATCCTTATCAACATTAACAAATGTTCCCATTACTAAAGCTTAAATCTACTTGAAGGGTGAACGCAAATAAAAATGGATCGCAAGGCAATAGAACAAACCATCGGAGGCTGAACATCAGGAACAACTTTTGACGAAATTACTTTCCCCCTATGATGCCCACCTCGAGTAACAGCGTGTACTTCAGATAGCTCCACAATCCAAATGCTAGTCACATTTGACCTTTTGTTATAAACAACAAGTCTAGCCCTCCTGGGAGGCAGTTTGGTAGGAATTATAGGCCCACCTTTTGTTTTAGGAAGCAGCGATGGTTGGAAGGGAGGAAAAAAATATGCATCTGCTAATGCAACAATGTGTTTATCTGGTTCAATTAGAACCACTTCAACGAATCGCATGCTATCTCTGACCTGAACTCAGGAAAAATGATGAACAAATCAACATCAAAAGTGAAAAAGGAACCATTACTTAAGAGAGAGAGCGAAACAGTGAGACAAAATCCATTGCCAACCTCTGGAGTGGCTCCAGCAGCCCTGACAGTTGCCACTGCTACAGAGATTTCAGCGGCAGACAAAGGGTCCAAAGGGTGACTGGTCTGAGCCCTCAACATAACTGGGACGCCTACTGAAGAAGTAAGAAATGAGGGTCAGTAACGTAACTCGAGCTAACAACCAAAAACATGCCTTCCATACTAATTATGGTGAACTGCTTAGCATTTTAATTCCAAAGATAATTTCCTGGATTAACACAAATGCTAATTAACAAACTAATTTTTCCTCCGTCATTAGTAGATAATGGACGTCAAATGAGTAAAAGGGTTTTGGCAGGACCAATTTTCAATAGTCAATAAATCAGCTTGACGCAACCATCGCTGTTTATCGTACAGATCCATTAATTTTACAACCAACTCTTGTTTCATGTTTATAAACAGTCAAATAGACTTTGAGTTTCAAAGAAGAGTTTAATAAAATGGGCCTTAAAGGGGAATCAGTAATGAATCATGCACGCTTCATGTACGAAAACAACAAGAGACACTTTAGCATTGAGAGAAACTTAATATTTTGAAAAGTTTCGGCTGTTAAACAACCAAACCAACACATGTATTGACTTTTATTAAGAACAGTTCTCGTAAATGCACCTAAAGTGAGATAAATAGATCATGAAATCTAACTCTCGACTAGCGAATGAGTCATGCACCGAAAAAGGCACATCAAAAGACGATATCTCCATACCAGGAAAAGAAAAAGATAAGAAGAAATAAAACAAAAAGATCAAAGAGAGAGTAACAATGACAAAAAGAAAATCCGAAAGAGAGAGAGAGTGTCGTAGTATGCCTTTGGTAGCGTTATTAGAGGAAGCCTCAGGAAGAGAATCGACAGTCCGAATCACGGACTGGACGGCGACGGCGCTCTTCCTGAGCTGATCGGCAGAGGGAGCGACGGTCCAATCATGCACGACATTCTCCGCGGGAGCAGCACTGTGGGGAGGGGCGGCGCCGGGACAACAAGAAGGCGGCGGGGGGGAAGAAGATGATCGAGACGTCGTCTTTTGCGAAGCTGAGGCCATTGCAGGGGGTTTGCGAGCTCGCCAATTCCACCAAAGTATGTCTCTATACAATCCACTGACATACAGCAAATCCTCTCTCTTCACTCTCTCTGTCTCTCTATATCTCGCTCTCGCTCTCGCTCTCCACAACCACTTCACTATTTAAGAACCTTCAAGAAACTGAGTATCGAGAAAAAGGATCCACAGAGATTATGTTTGGACTTTTCGTTTATTACTGCGATAAATAAATGAGAAAGGGAAGTGCGAGAATGCTTGTGAGGGATTCAAGATTGTGATCGTATTCAAACCAAATACAGAAACGAGTGGAGAGAGAGTGCAGCAGCCGAGAGAAGTAGGGTACCTATGTCCATATTTATTTCTTTATATAAAATTACAAGGGCTTATCAAATCAAATAGAGGATGTTGCTAGTAATAAGATAAGTGGTGAGATCGATAGGGGTGTTCTTGTGAAAATGGATGTTTTAATGGGGACCAAAGAGTAAACTTTTTGTAAGATGATAAGGCTCAAATTTGCAAGGAAAGAGAAGTATTGGCCGTATTTACATATGACTTCTCGGGGCATTATCTTTTCCATTAAAGTCAAATCTGAGAAAATTTCTTCTTTTATGATTTGACAGAATGGAAAATAGAGATAATAGTATTACATTGACAAAATTAACTGCGCTGAATTTAAATATTCGTAACCACTAACACAAGCACATTAGGGTAGGTTTCAGAAAAACATAATGTGGTGAGTAATAATCGCATGCTCTTTTATAAGCTCTGAAGTGTTTGGAGTGATTATAAGTCGCAGTGTAGCAAATCAACGTCACGTCACGGATCCAACAAACTCCCAAGTAACAGCTGTCAAACGTGTCAGTGGGTTGATGCTACGTTTTGAAAGCTCCAAAGTCGGCGATGACAAAAGTTGGATCGTCACTCACTTTATCCACCTGGTACTCAAACTCAAAGCCTCGCTTACATTACATGTTACCTTATGTTTTTATATTGTCGTAACCCCAAATCTGGCACGACGTCTTCTGACATCCTAGTGTGGTACAAATTCAACTCCACTACCCTTTTTTGTAAAATCGGAAATGAGGTTTGGGTTAAAGTCAGAGAAGCATTTGGTGAGGAGTGAAAATTTGTACCATTCTGCTCTCGGTAGACATTGCTATAATAGCCCTTTTGTGAAAGTTTTAATCCTTTTATAGTTACACAACATGTATACAAAGTTAAGAATAACATTTATTTTGAATAATTAAAATGTATCTAAAACGACACTTATTATAAATTAGAAAGAGTACAATTTTATAGGGCTACATATAAATGGTCCATTTAAAAACAAAATGAAAAGGGAAATCCTAAAAAGAGATTCACATTAAGACTTCCCCTTATGGGCTAATGACCAAAAAATAGTTGCAAAAGCATGGGGTATAAGAACTTTTTAGGTTCTAAATAGTTTTTAGTTGAGTTGTGTTTAAACATGTTTAAAAGAAAAACTTGGAATCTAAATTGTATTTAAACGTACTTTATTTTAAAAAAATTGGCAGTGGCTATTGTCTTCAACAAAAATGAGATTTAAAGAGGTCTTTCTTTGAAAACATGGAAATAGCAATATTTGTTTAAAGTGAAATGAGGTTTAAGGAGTTTTTATTTAGTAATATATATAAATTAATTGTTTTGAATAAAATATTTGACAAATTGATAATTCAATAAAGGGTAAAAGACAGGAACTCCACTATAATTTAAATAACTTTTAAAAAATTTTCTAATTTAAAAATTTTCAAAAATCTTTTAATTTTAAAATATCTTTTATGTTAAAATAAAGAATATTATACATAGATCAATCAAATATTATTCACACGACGAATGATAACCCAACTCAACTTTTAAATTCAATCTAAACTAAAATTTTAATATAACTATCTTAAATTATTATAGTCTATTGTAATTGTCTTAAATTATTAGCTTTAGTTAGATATAATTAGTTTGAGTGTAAGAGTTGAGTTACTATATTAATAGCATATAATCGATATGTTATTCATGAAGGCTTGATAATGGCCTGGCCTCCCTCGTAACCACCACAAAATTAATTAAAATAATATCTTTTTTTTCAAAATTTTAAACTTATAGTTTAAAACAACATATTTTGATATAATTGATCAAAACGACGTCGTTTTGATGGTAAGAGTTGGGCCTTTTGAGTCGGACTTAAAGGCAACCCCATATACCAAGCCCTTATGGAAGCTTGGTCAATTTATATTGGTATTTTAACTTAAGATTTGATCAAATTAAAATTTTGAAATCTATTATCAGATCACTTAGTGTTTCACTATTATATTTTAACGGAAATATAAACATACGAGTTTTCCTAAAATTTTAAAATTTAAAATAAAATTCAAAAAATTTATAATTTCGTTATTTAAAAAAATCGTTTCTTTTACATTAATGGGATGTATACCTCCTAACATTTAGATGTGCTTTTAGAGTTGCCAAGATAATACAAGATTTGTAATGCTTGCAGAGTTTAAACATTTTATAAGAACCAATTGGACCACCGCTCGGGGCAAGGGTGAGAATAATTAATAATTAATAATTACCCCCTTAATGCCTAATCCAGTTTTGATGCATTGCAACTTTTGTCAGAGAATGCTGGTTGGTTTCGATAACATATTGACATGCATGCATGCATGCTGGACCATCTTGTACGGTGGGATAGGCGAACTGAGATGAGTACAGTTAGTCCTAATTTAATAAGGCAACTACCATTAGCTCAATGCATGCTGGACCATCTTGTACGGTGAGAGAGGCGAACTGAGATGAGTACAGTTAGTCCTAATTTAATAAGGCAACTATCATTAGTTTAATTACAGAATAATCTGATAATGGAGGTACGTGAGGATGAGGATGATGAGTCAGCTTTTGAATTATAAAAGGTAAAGAATCAATATCAAGTAGAGGTGTTTGTTTGCTAGTAACATCCCAAGTACTTCCATGGTGATAGGGGGAGTAAAAAGGAATCTGATAGTGTAATAACCACTCGTTGTTGACATATAATTAAGATATTTGCTAATGGCTATTTGATAAGATAATGACAAAAGCTATGGTCTAGTTTTGTATTGTCTGGGATCACTTTCTATTTGTAATACTACCCATTGATAAGAACCACTCGTTGTTGACATATAATTAAGATATTTGCTAGTGGCTATTTGATAAGATAATGACAAAAGCTATGGTCTAGTTTTGTATTGGCGAGGATCACTTTCTATTTGTACTACTACATTCTTATTTTTTAAGTCATTAATACGACTTAGATTAAAAGGTAATTCTTGAAACAAACGTTAAAGTTACTCTTTTATAATTATAAAATAATAAGTTTAAGTCACGAAAACAGCCTATAAAAAAAGACCGCATACATTATAAACCTCCCTAAATCTTTGCAAAATGATGAGCCCTGTGCAAATCTTGTGGCCTGGTATGTTTGAATTGGGACACCAAGAAAAATCTAGTTATTAATGGGGCAAAAATAAAGTATAATAAAATAAATCAATACCTTTGACTTAAAGTGGTGATTTGAGACCTCTTAAATAAAGTGACTCGGCCTCTATCACTTAAAAATGGCAGCCAACTATATTAAATTAAACTGGTTAACTTTGACAGCACTACAGAACAAAAAGAAATATGGAGATTGACCCCCACACAGCTACTTAACATGAATCATCTGTTTGCACCAACTCCTCAAAAGGACCCCCACACCATCTTTCAGTAGTGGACGGCTGGACCATTACATAGTTGTAAGCATCATTGCATTGCATGAATTTTGTCTATTTCTGAAATTATAAAAGACTTATGGGCCAAGCACAAGTGAGGGAGCAAACAACTAGTTCATGTGATGTAAGAGTCAAATGCCAACAGTAAAAAGTAGATACAGTGACCTTCCACATTTTTGCCCTCTTTTCGTCTGTTTTGTCACTCTACTTTTGCAGAGTTACAGAAATAGCTGCGATTCTAAGGCTCGTACACATAACATCTCTTCTTCCCATTATCTCTTTAATTTGATGCGTTTACAATTTTCTTGGATAAGTCCTTCCTTTTCTAGTAAGGCGACCACTTGGGAAGCTTACATAACAGGTTCCAATATAATCACAAAATCATCGAACAAGTGTGTTATCAACAACCATTTCCTTTATGGAAAAGTTGTTGTAACCTTAGGCACCTTTACAACTTTTGATGCGGAGACTGATTCAATAAGTATTTTATTCTAAATTAAAGATAATTATAGAATGAGTACAATCTTATAATCCCTCCTCCTCCGTGCAAGAGATTTAACATTAGCAACTACTTTTACTTTACTCTTAAAAGTGTCGGTGAAAGCGAAAACTACTTGTCCTTCGGAGGAGCTAATGTTCTGGTTCTGGTGGTGGTGGTGGTCACAGGATGAAAAATGATGGTCCGTGAGATGTTCTGCAGTGGGGTAATATTATCCAGGTTTCTCTTCACCAGCCCCATTGATTGCCCACCTATAAAAGCCTAAACGCAGAATCAGATGTTCACTTAGCCATCTGCCATTACTCGCCAAGATGTATCTTTCTCAATAAATGTCTCAACGACCACAAATTTACGAATTTGACTCAGTTTGGCAAAGAGCGGATTGCATTAACAGTTAGCTGATTATTCTATCAGCAGTTTGCTGATTTTATTTACTGATTTGACCAACGGATAACATCAGCTATTTATTAAAGATGTTTGATAAAATTAATTATTTAACATTAGCTGTTGATGTAAAATGACTTATGAGGGCATGATTTTAAAAAAAATAAGATATAAATATTATATTTCTTAGTACTTCGTTGAATATTTTTATAAGAATTTAGATTTAGATATTTAATTTTACAAAAATTAAGTTTAAAATTTTAATAATAATAATAATAATAATAATTAAGCAATGTTAAATTATCTATTAATATGAATGATGCAACGAGTTATATTATATTAGTATTTTTCATATAATATGTATGAATTTTATTATTTAATAAATTAAAAATATCTATAATTATAGTATGATACAGATATGATATATAGTAGTTATATACAAAAATATTAATTTGATGCAATTCTTTATGTTTAAAAACTTAATATTATGATATTTTTAAATGTAAACTAATATTATAAAATTAAATAAAGATTAAAAAGTTCAATTAACCCTTTTATTATATTCTTCCAAACTTCACGACATAATTGTACGATAAAAAAAAGTCAACTTTAAAAACGTACAAAATAAAAGTAGAAAGTAAAGTGGAGAGTAATATTGTCATTAGGCAAACAACTAACTCCAAAAGCTCCTCTTATAAAGCTTTTAAAAATAAGCTTATTGGGGTTAAATAAGCTAACCAATAAGTCATTTACCAAACATATCAATAACTTTTTAAGATGATCAAAAACTAAAACTTAACTTTTTAAGATGATCAAAAACTAAAACTTTTTAAGATGGTCAAAAACTAACTTTTAATTAATAAGCTAAAAAAATAATTGATAAGTTGTTTGCCAAAGAGCCCTTTTGTTTCAATCTTCAGCGAGTTTAGCAGCAGTCTCTTTTTTCAGCAATGAAATTTATACCGGTGAACTCCACATTAAAATTGGAATTCTTATTTCTGTATGAGAACATTTTGAACCACTAGTTTTTCATCGGGGATTTAATAACAAATTAGTTCATAATTAGAAACCACTATTTTAATTGTGGTTTAGAGTCTTTATGTGAAAAATAAAAACTTAACCTAATTTCTCTAAAATTCTCATAATTAAATAAAATTTTAACAATTTAGATACAATTTTCCGGTTACAATTATAGTCCCATGGATAAAAAATTACATCTAAATATCTACAAGTAATATTTTGAGACTTCAAAACTACATTTAGATATAAATATTTTAGATATTCCATATGCCTCTTTTAACTTTAATACTAAAAATTATAATTAAGAACATAAAATTGTTAATCTCTCTCTGAACTTTAAATTAAAATGTCCCTTTTAAATTTTAATTTTTTTATCTTACACAATTAAACTTAAATTTTAATAAAATTTCATATATTAAAACTAAGAATAAAGAATTCTAATCTCAAGAAAATCCAACTTCCCAATAATATTGTTGTAAGTTTGTTCCTATTTGAATATATTATCACTAATAAAAAAAGAGTCATTTTTAATAAAAAGGACAATAATAAAGCTAAGATGACAATTTTCATATTGAAAATATCTTTTTTTTGTACAAATTATCAAGAGAATTATTAATTGGACTTTGTTAAAGTTGACGTGATACATTATTTAGAAATTGACATTTCTCTTTAAATTTGAAAGATTGGCTTGTCAACAAGGCAATTGTTGAAACCCTAAGTTTTGTTAGCATAATCATATAAGTATTAACAAAATTTAGTTAATACTTTGACATGTAGATTGTTATAAAGATGATATATCAACAAGAAAAGAAAACAAAGCCCTGTTAGTAAGCGAGGCACATTGGTACATTCTTAAAGATGGTGAAAATTCTAACAATCAACAATGATTGGCACGTAATTAATTAGTAGAAATTATAAATGAAGGGCATGATTGTACGTCAGATTTGATGATGGTTAGTACAACTAAATTATGTTAAGTCCAACAATGTGCGAAAGTACTTGAATTGGACGAAAATGCTCAAAGGTATGAAATCCTTTGTTTATATTGTTACTTAATTTAGTTATGTCACGATGTGATTATATCATGACTGTGCTTAGATGGATCATGCACCATGATAACCCCAAATGACTAATCGAAGGCTTATCAAGAAATTTGCTAGTTCAAGAGTCAATAATTTTAATGACATATAAAAAGAACATGGAGAAAGTAATTAAAGAAGTTGGAGCACTGACTAAAATTATAGGAGAAGTTGGAGGACTTCCTAGAATTATGAAGGAGGGTTGAGCTTCATTCAAAATCATGTTCTCCATCTCTTTAGTAGAGTTAATGACTAAAAGTTGCAACTCGTCATTAAGTTAATGGATTTAATGGAAGTAAGCGATTTTTAACTTACGTGTTCCATGAATTCTTGCAAACTTTTATAAAGGTAAAATGTTTAGTTCATTTATGAATTATATACATTAAGTTATTTTCATATATAAAGTTTGAAAGCTTAGGGAGAATGTTTTGTTATAAATAGTTTAAGTAGAGACTTATTGTAAAAGTTATATTATTTTGTTCATTAGAAATAGCTTAATAAAAGGTTGGTTTATCATATTCCTCTCATTTATTTTTTATATTGAGTTGTAAATAAAAGTGAATGTGTAAGGTGTGAAAAAGTTAAAAGAAATGTTATTTAATAATCATGAAGGAATACTGAGTTAAGTTTTAACATACTTAATATTGACCATGGAACAACGACTTTGAATTTTTTCTCATTTTTTTTGTGTCTAGAAAAGTCTCATATTAATTGCATAGAGAAAGTTTAAGATCTTTGGTAGAAAGTTTTATTGTAAATAGTTTATGTAGAGAGTTCTTGTGAAAGTTCTTTATATACTATTTCAAGGAAGATGTGTCTCAACTTTCTTTTGTTTTATTCGTTATGAATAGCTTAATAAAATATTGATTTTATCGTATTTCTCTCTTATACATTTTTAAATTGATTTTTCAATACATTTGTGTGGTTGAGTATGAGAGCAATGTTTAAATAAATGTGAATGTAAGGGGTGCAAAAGTTAAATAAAATGTTGTTTGACGATCATAAGGGAAGATTGCGTTAAGTTTTAGCATACTTAACTGTGGAACAAGGCCTTTGAATTTTTTTTGTATTTTGTTGTGCCTAGAAAAGCTTGATATTACAAATGGTATCAACGCTCAACGAGGATTTCCAATTATTTATGATCAATCTTAGACAAAAAAAATATTTGAGTAAAGGGTTGATCAAATAAAGGCAAGGATTGGTCCTTTAACACCAACATATAAAGAATGGCTCTATTATTGGAACATTTTAAAGTTTTATGGTAGAACCTTCAAGAAATTTTAAGAGTACTCAAGGGACAGTCAAAAGTTCATGAGGAGATGAGCTACAATTTTTTCGTATATAAATGTGTGATGGTATAAAATTAGAGTCAGCTCGAGACAACTTTGATGAAAGTTCGAGAACCAAATATTTTCAATGGCAAGTGAAGTGTTAGAAAACTCAAAGTCCTTTTATAAGATATAGAGTAATACTTTATAATGATAAAAGGAGTTGATTAAAAAAAATGTCAATCACAATAATATACATGGTGAATGATGCCAAGTTGTGACTGAGGATACGGATCTCCAATTACATCAAAATGGATACATCTCTTATCAACACTTGAGAGAAAATGAAGAAGCTAATGGAATAGTTCCTTCCTAATAACACTTCATAACTCTCGAAGAAATCTTTGAAGTGATTGATATAAGATATTTCAGTAAGGAAGTATGTGAGACAATTCATATCTTTGATATTGGATGTGTAATATGTCAAAGGAAGATAAGTTATTCAACTTCATTGCCGACTTACAAGGTTAGACACAAATATAACTTTAGAGGTAAAATATGAAGGACATCTTTAGTGCAATTGTGACTATAGATGTTTTGGTGGATCTCTAATTATCATTACCAATCAAGATCAACAAAGCTGGCAAAAAGAATGTTGAAAATTTGAAATGACTAAAAAAAGAAAAGAGAATATATGTCTTTTTATTGCAAGTCAAAGAAGCAGTTAAAATAAAATGTTGTTTGCTTCATTTGCAAAGGGCTACACTTTGTTCATGAACATACAAAACATAAGGTAAGGGATGAGAAAATAAATTCCACAGTAATGAAGGATCAAAGAAAGGAAGGGAAGAGCTCAATAAATGAAGGTTACCTTAACAATTATATTATGCTGGGTGCAATAATTATTAAGAACGACCGTCTGAACAAATGCAAGTTATTCAATATAAAGGATAGATGGTACACAGATGATGTACTTATGGAAAAAAAAACTTGTTGCCATCTTCAAATTTTAGTTAAGGAGTTTTCAAAAGAACCACTTGTGGAGGATTTCTAACAAATTATTTCAATAATGTTGAATTCTTCTGATGAAGGTGATTTTTTAAACCTTAAGCTCAGTTGGTGGAATTATGCAAGTATTAACTGATTTTGGTTAATGCTTGACATGCAAGTTAGTATAAGGATGAGATGTCAACAAGATAATGAGGCAAAATCTTATGCGTGGGTGAAACATATTGGCACATTCTCCATAGTAGATGAGGATGAGCAGGAATTCCCGAAAATTGGAGAGAGTTGTCATGCAATTAGTGAAAATCATAAATGAAGGGCTTGATTGCATAAGATAATTAACTATGATTAAAACAATTAGATTATATTGAGTATAAGGATGTGCAAAAGCATTTGACTACCATAAAGAATTTTAAGGTCATGAATTAGCAAAGTTACTTAGGTTATTACTTAAGTTAGTAATAGAGCAATGTGATTCTACCATGAATATATTTAATTGGATCATGCAGTAAGGTGACTCATAATGGTGAATCGAAGGCTCATCAAAACGTTTATTAGTTTATAAGATGATAATATGATGACATATGACAAGAACATTAAAGATAGAATACACAAACCTTCCATGCAATTTAAGAGACCTTAAAAAATTCCTTAATATTTAAAATTCTCAGGAATTTTTTTTAGTTTTCAATTTTTCAGAAAAATCCCTTCATTTAGAATTTGGTTAAAAAATAACGATAAGATACACACAATATAAACATCATACACAAACTAATTAAATGTTATTTACATGACAATTCAACTCATCTTTTAAACTTGAATTGAACTAACTAAATTAGATTCAAACTAATAATTTATTATAACTATCTTAAATTATTAATTTAATTCAAATTTAATTAGTTCAGGCTAGACATAAAAAATTGAATTAGATTACCATATTAGTGATATTTGATTAATTTACATTTGATGTTCAGGTTGTGTGTGTTTTATTATTACTATTTTATTCAAAGTTTAAGAGAAATTTTTTTCTAAAAAATTAAAAATTAAAATGAGTGTTTTTCAATTTCTTAAAATACATAAGAGTTTTATGTTTTTTACCTGAAACATTTTTTTTTGAAAAAGTGAGTTTATATGGGAATGATGTCTAACACAATAGGAGAAGTAAATGTACTCTTTAAATTGGTGAAAAAAATGGGCTAGTAGTGTGACAAAATAGCAAACTTCATCCTAGATCATGTTCTTAATATAATTAGTGATTAAAAAGGTGTAATTCCCCACTAAATTGGTAAATTTAATTAAAATCATGGCTTTTAACTTAAGTAATCTTTAAATTCTTATAAACCTTAAAAACAAATTGCCATACTATGATATAGATAAAGGATCCCTCGTAAAGAGATCTTTATAGTTTTTATAAGTCTTTTAACTTTTTTTTCTTGTAGTTAACCTAAAATTGTAAATATGTAGTACTTATCTCTTACGGATTTAGCCTAAGCCTCTTTTCCTACCTAGCTTGATTTAATAGTTATGATGATGATGATGATGATGATGATAATGATGATGATGATGATGATGATGATGATGATGATGATGATGATGATGATGATGATCATCATAATAATAATAATAATAATAAGAATAATAATAATAATAATAATAATAGTAGTAGTAGTAGTAGCAAGAAATTGGTAATAAAAACTACAAAATGTATGAAAATAATAATAATAATAATAATAATAATAATAATAATAATAATAATAACAATAACAACAACAACAACAACAACAAAAACAAAAACAACAAAAACAACAATTATTAATACAAAATTAAAAATAATAATATTCATAATAATAAAAAAAAATAAAATTGTTGTAATACTAAGAATAATAATAAGAAGAAAAATAAGAATGATAATAACAAATTGATTATAATGATAATTATAATAGTTTAAAAAAATTCTAATATTAATATTCTTGGTAATCAATACAAAATAAGTAACAATAAGTTCGACAAACATACAAAGAAAGCATATAAGCATTCATAGACAGGATTTACATAATATGTTCAATATATATTGAAATAAAACATCTTAACTTGCATGGAGTGAAGTTGGAAACTAGGTTCAACATTGCCCTGGAAACAACATCTAAGCGTTCATGGAACTAATCACATAATTGGTTGAACAAACATTAAGGCCTTACAATTTATTAATAATGTCCTTTAGAATAAGTCCCAAAATAACTCCAATAGCTATGAGTAAAAAGTCTTTACTCCATGCCATGGTGTGCGAAGTTGCAACCTGATTAACTTGTTCATCTGTTGGAAGTGCAGAAGGAGATGGAATGGAGGACAGTTCTGTGGCGATTGGAGCGATGTCTTCAATGCGACGCGCCGGCCTATATGAGTCCATGCCAAAAGCAGCTTGTGCTTCATCCAATGTGTGATACCCCTTGAATCGAGGATTTGGAATCCCCTCAGTAGCCAATTTGACGTCATCCCAACTTGTAAATTTTCCAACTTGACGTCCAACAAAGACCACACAGAAGTTGTACCTGCCCATATTTCTGAACCTGAAAATGGATCACATTATCATCATTCATACACACAGAAAAATGACAGACATGAATTAGTAAGTAAACCAACCATTCATAAGAAACACAAGACAATCGTCCAAAAATTCATTAGTCCACATCACAATCCCTATTTCTAAACCATGCAAATTAACAAAAGTAGACATTAATTCATATGTCATCATCCAAAAGGCTCCTAACATAAGCTTGTTTTTGTTCTGATGTTAACCGCCAGAAAATGTTCGCATATTGAGCATGTCTCCCGAATATCTTCGCAGCCCTGACAACGTCGTCAATTGGGAAGCCCAAATTGCCAAGCTCTTCACCTAGCTTAGCTCCTTGCAGTCCTACCATGGCATCCACAATTACCCTTGCATTCTCTTAACTGGTCTTAATGGCACAAGCAAATGATGCTGCAAGGCTTTGTAATGCTTCACTATCCCGCGACTTCTATTTCCTGTGTTGTTGATTGCCGTCAGTGTTGCTGGAAGATGCGGCGGAACCGAAAACAAAACCAGAAGTTGTCGGAGTAGGAGTTGATTGTGGGGCTGGTTCAGGTGCATCAAAACCTATAATTGGGGTTGGTTCATCACCTGGTGCTTCACTTTCAGTTTCACCAGTCTCAGCTTGGTCAACAAAATCTGCTGCATTCTGAGCCCTTCCACCAGTGGCTCTGTCCCGTCCAAATACAAACTCAAGCCTTGGATAAAGGGGGAAAGGCTTGCCAGGTGTGTAGTACTTGTTTGGGTGCCTCTGGAATAGAAATCAGAAAACATCAGCATGAAAAACAGCAAAACCGAATTCAGACAAACCTATAATTGGTTTTACAATTAACACGACATTACCCTCATCCATTCATCTAGCACTTGCTTGCTATCCACCTCAACGCATTGTTTGGTGTCATTCCACCTAAATCCACTACAGTTTAACATGTTAAATGTCGTCTAATATTTGTCCTTAAGCCTTTTATGCTTATTTTTGACATGCCTCCTGTCAATCCCACATTCAGGAAACTTCTCCACCATCTGGCCAGCAAGGATTTGGAAAGTTCCAGGCTTGAATTGGCCATTATCTGCTCTGTGACCAGCTAAGACAGCCTCCTCCATGAAGGTCACAAATGCATCTGTTTCAGTATCTGTCCAAATTCTTGACATTGCACCTAAACCAAGCAATGTCAAGAATCCTAAAACATTCCAAAAACCATTGCCATACATGATTAATCAACATAACATACATTGAAACGGTTTGTGAAAAACATAATATAATATGCATTTCAAAGCAACATTTCTGGCAGTTGAAAGAAAACAATCACTCAGCACATGCATGGTCTACAAATATTCCGTTGTAATGAATTCAAACATATAACGATAAATTCAACCAAACCCTCGCTATCCACAGCTATGAAAATAAATAACATTTAAACCGGCAATTTACTCAATCTACATATTAACTAAAAGAAAGTCCACAGTTTAATGGCCTCTTCTCCAATCATCAAACATGTTCGTAGCTAAATCCTCCCTCTATTGACTCCATTCATAACTTGTCTCAACCCGATCAATAGTTTCAGGGAGAGATGCATCTTCCCCAATTGGCATATCCTCAGCTTCCAGAGGAGTTAGCTCTGCTGGATCATAAGTCATATGCAACCTAATAAAGTTGTGCAGAAGGCTGCATGCAAGGATTATGTGCACATGAGTCGTTGCTGAATAAAAAGATGGATTTCTAAGGATTTTCCAACTTTTTTTAGTAAACAAAATGCATGCTCAATTACATTTCTGGCATATGAGTGCCTCTTATTATAGAGCTCCTCTCGATTCCTAGGTGCCCTTCCATCTCTTACCCACTCTTGAATATGGTATCTTATGCCTCTATAAGGTGTAAGAAACCCAGGAGCGTTAGTATAGCTAGCATCTACTAAGTAGTAACTTCCTATAAATAAATGACACTATTACGATTGTATTTGTAAGCAAACAATTGAAAAAATTAGCAAATTTATGTTAATTCTGATATAGCATACCCCTTGAAATTTGAAGTCCATTACACCTCGTAACAGCATCATGCAAAACCCTTGAATCAGATGCTAAACCCTCCCATCCCGCAAGAACATAAACAAAGTTCAAGTTCTTATCACACACCCCTAACACATTAGTGCATATTCTCCCTCTCCTACCTCTGTATCTTGGTTTGTCTTCTTGGGAAACTATGATATCTAAATAAGTCCCAACCAGAGCACCAAGGCAACCCTTTGAACAAAATGCCAGCCAAAATAAGATATACTTAAGTAGTTTAAAACAGTTTTAATTACACATATTATGGTAGCTAATTCAATTGACTAACCTTAAACCATTTCCATCTATTATCTGTGCAATCATCTGCAATTGGTATAGGCTTCACATACAATAGATATTGGAGCTTCAGTACGGCTTTTAACAAGCTATGAAAGGTCCTACTTATTGTTTCTCCAGACCTCATAAACCTAACTTGCAAAACTCTATTAGATTCATCCTATGCTAATATTCTTAGGAAGATTAAAACTTTTTCTTCCACTGACAGATGGCCAGTATTCACCAACCCACTGTGGACTTGAAGCATTTCACATAACAATGTAAATGCATTTAAGTCCATCCTTAAATCCCACTGGCTATTCCTATCGCCCTCATTCAAAATCCTATCTATATTAGCTTGCCGAGTTGGCACTGTCAATGCCCTACTACCTGATGCATTTTCACTCCTCCTCTATTTTTTGGTGTATATATATAAGCATACCAATATGACCATTCTCATTAAGCCCATCTCCGCATTCCAAAGCTCAAACATAGCCAAACACTTAAACATAGCATCATGAACGTTGTTATCCATGTTTGCAATTAAATACTGGCTGCAAAGAGTTAAAACACAGTAATGATCATCAATAAGCCACAACCATTTAAGTTTCGTGCATTTACAATGGAAATTGACATCACTATTCATTCCAATGAAATTGACCGAAGCACAACACTACATTGTTACAAAAACCAAGCTCATATTCAAAGCCAATCTCAATTTATACTTTGTTATCAAAACC
>JAOSBP010061482.1:0-25059 GCA_027563825.1 Erythroxylum mucronatum | reverse complement strand
ACGACCTGGGAGCCCTTGTTCTTCACGTCGCGGAAAGACGACGATGTCGCGAGGGGTCTGGCATCCGTGGTGGGGTGGAAGTTGCGGACCGATGAGACCAAGGGGATCTGGAGGTTGGACAGGCAAAAGGTGGAGAAGGCGCAGAGGCCTTGGAGGGGGGAGAAGACTCCGTACGGGTAGCGGGGTGGAGACGGTGGACGCCTTTCAAGTGCCGGTGCGGGAGGTCGCTGAGAACGGGTATTGAAGAAAGAATGCGGTGGAGGTCATCGATGATGATGATCACATCGGCACCACGTTCGTGTGTACAATAGACCGAGCATACGCGGATACAACATTCCTGACTTCTCATCTGTCCCCAAGATTTCGAACTTGAAGCAGCACAAACGACGACGCAAAGTCCGGTCTGACAGTCAACTACTTTTCACTCGCCGAGCCCGTATGACACGCCGTTGGGCCAGCAGCCATGCGTTCTTGTCCTCCGGCTCTCGCGTTGAAAACCCCCAGACCTCGCCCGCGGACTTGCCCGCGAATGAGTGCGACAGCGGTGAGTCGACAGCTGGGTCTCATCCCGGTGGTCAACGTCGAGACATCGGTACTGTTCACGGAGATACCTCGTACGAGGGGGATAAATCCGCGTCATCCTCGACGAGCTCCGGTTGCGGTGAGACCTTGACAATCCAATCGCGTCCTTCATCGGCCAGTTGGAGGGCAGCTTGTGCGTCGCGAAAGAGCTGCATCGGAATCTGAAGAATTCGTTGGCTTTCTTCACATGGTGTATCAACCGTAAATCTTGTGATTAGGCAGTCCACCCGGACTAACGCTAAGTTCCATCTGCATGTTTGCGAGATGTCCACTATAGTGACTGAAGTTATTGAGGCAGCAATCTGTTGAGCTACTACCCCTACCAAGTGAAAATGTCCCGACATTGGAAACATGACATGCAAAATACTGGAAGCCGATTGTCGATGGAAGTGTTCTGTATCATGAGTCGACCGCGAGGCTCAGTCCTAACGCGAGTCTCATCGGCGCTGAGTCTTGACAGGAATGAGGACGTCGAGTTTCAACATCACCAGGTGACATTGTATAGATAATGTCTGAGTGTGAGGCCTCACTTTAGCGATTTGAACCAATGGCGGATGATGTTTTGATGTCCGCAAGACCGCACAGAATTAACAACTGCCATCGCGTATGATGGCTAGTATTCGTGGAATCTTATCCCCCGGCTTTTATCACAATTTGTGCACAATATGTTTCACCGGATCGACATCGTGATCAAGTCCAGAGAGAACCGTGTTCTGGGAGATATGCTAGAATTAACAACCCGTTGGGCTTTGGTCTCTGACAGAGTCATTCTTCATCTTCAGAGTAATTGCATATATCATGTTCGCAAACACAGCCCGTGAAAACCGATCATCATCATAGACTCCACCAGTTTGTGGATAGTCGGTCCAAACCGGGAAACAGAACCGAAAACACGTATTTGCAAAGGGACGGTTAGGTAAAATAAGCGCATGATTTGAATGGTCTACCGCAAGACAAAATTACCGATCATTGTCCGGATCCATGCTGAACTCGTTGCAGTTGTTGTAGACCAACCCTCCGTGCGGCCCGATGAGCTCGTCGTCCGGCATGACGAAGCCGGAATCGAAGCCCCTGCACCACCAGTTGATGCCGTTGTCCAGCTGGACGTGCTTGGCCGCGCGCCCGCCCCAGCCGTAGCAGGTCACGTTGCTGGCCATGGGCGAGGGTTCGGGGGTGGCCTGGACCACCGGGGACGAGGTCGGTGTGCCCTGCGTCGTCGTCGTCGTCTTGGGATCCGAGCGGATGTGGTCTTCGTGTCCCCTTCGTCGCTGTCGGGAACACCGAATTCGCCGCTTCCCCGGGATCCGTTCCCGAACTTCCACGGGTTGTTCCAGAGGCAGGAGAAATCGTCGAAGTAGCATTCCGCCACCGGCGGGTAATCGTACGCGGCGTTGGGGCCGATCGACACCGGCGACGCGGGGAAGACCGAGGGGAGCGTCGTCGCCGTCGTCATGCCATCAGGGCCCATGCACGCGACCGGCATGTAGTATGGCGTCGTGGTCGGTGTAGGCCGTCAGGACCCGAAATCTTGCGCGTGTCGCTTTTTGGAGGATCCGGCCGTCAGGACCACGGGTTTGAAGAGTACCACTTTCTCCCGCACGGTTGCGTATGACACTATTCGTTTGCGGAGCCGACGATGTTCCGGCACGAGACCATCGCGATGGCCAACTGTCACATTCATCGGCGACTGAACCATGCTGTCAAGATCGCAGGATCCGTCGTGCGCATGTGCACATTCAATTGCTGTTGCGCAAGGTCGGACTTCCGCGACGGCGGCACTACCTGCTCCTTTGTTATATATTGAAGCTTCTGAAAATTGATCTTTTATCGTGTGATGAACGAGCGTAAGCAGAGATCAAACCAAATTCCGTACAGCGACATTTACGCATCGACGACAGAATATAACAATCCAAACTCTCTCATCCCGAGAGAACATCCCGAGCATCTTGCCTGGAAAACCTTCCTATGCGAACCAACCCTACCCTTCGTACCTCTCGCGCACTATTCAGCCGAATTCACCCATTCATTCACCCATTCATCCACCCGTATAATCACATCGGTCAGCTCCCCCATGAGCAAAACCCACCAAAGCACCACCCACCACCTCCTCATCCCGAAGAATCGCCCGAACATTGCCCAGTTCCACAGCTCTTCGGGACTGACGGTGCCGAGCCACGTCTCCTCGAAGATCCAACGCCCGATCGCCCTGTCCAGCAGGGCCAGCACCACATCGATGAGGACACCGTCGAGGATGCCCGCGACGTAGTGGCGTAGGCAACCGATCAGTAGGTCGACGAGGTACGGCCATCCACGGAAGGGATCCGGTTTGGGGATAAGGAACCAGACGAGGGGTTTGACGAGGCGGGTGAAGAGGAAGGTGCGGAGGAAGAGGTAGCCGATGGTGCTGAGGAAGCGATGACGCCGGAAGGGGACGATGGTGTACGGACCGCGAGCCGCCATGTTGGGGTTCGAGCGGAAGGAAGAGGAGGAGGAGTTGTTGTTGTTGTTGGTAGAGTTTTGGCGCCGAGGGCGCGGTGAAGGCCCAGGTTTGGACCGAGGCTCTGACCGAGGCTGAGGCTGAGGTGGAGTTTGTGCTTCCTGCTCCTCGCCATTGCCCTTGCCCTTGCCCTTGCCCTCGCTCTTGCTCTTGCCCTTTGTTTTCCCTGCTTTTACTTTTCCTTGCTTCGACGGCGAGGTTGCCGATGAACTTGAGCTTGGGTGAGACTGTTGGCCTTGAGCTGCTTGCCTGGTCTCTTTCGCTTGCGGTGGCGCCACTGGCGGGCTGTCATCGTTTTGTGCTTGACCCTCCCTGAGAACCTTGGCCTGTTTGCGCGTGGTGACGGGCATGCTTGTTCTCGAGCGTGAATGCTTTGAATCGTGAAATGATGAGGAGTCGATGAAAAGAGAGCGTATGAGCCCTGTGTTCTGCAGATGATGAGTGTCAAGGTCGGGAAATTGGATGTAAACAAAGCAGCATTCCAGTCTCTCCTGGAGATCACAACAGTCCATCGGCTCGCACGTTCTGCCTGTTATACATGGACAATGATCATTCTCAGAGTTGTGGCCAGACAACGATGGAAAAAATTCATTGTACAGATCGATGGACCGAATTGCGTCGCTGGCGCTGTGTGATGGGGCGTGCGAAACGAGAGAAGCGCGCATGTCGTCATCACGATCCAAACGCCGGCTGTAAATATTAACCTGTCAAACGGCTATCTCTTCCGTCGAAAAATCAATTCTCGACGGCAATAGCAAACATCTAACTCTTGGTGTGATTTTTACACGTCGATCATCGCCCTCCATCGCAACACCAAGCAGTTCCATCACCAAGCAGTTCCATCATCAAGCAGTTCCATCACCAACCAGTTCCATCACCAATCAGTTCCGTTGTCGGAAGCCACCAGTCTCGTTGATGTAAAAGGGGGGAGAACAATGGTGTTGCTGCGCTGTATTGGGAGCTGGATGTGAGGGCAGAGACCTGTATTCATCTCGTTCGCGGTGTTGACTGACCAGAAACCGGTGCTTCCGTCGTTTTCACTCTGCCCCGACAGTGCCATCAAAGGTGGCAGCGTCATGATTGTATCTTCTCATCTGCGCGGAGCACACACTTGTTCGGCTTAGACGCATTTAATCCACCGTCATGGAGCGGGTTCGTATTCGATCACAGGCTTCTTTCCACTTCGATCCCCGATGTGTGGTGTTGTCATCCGCTCTCGTGTCTCTCGTTCTTCCTTCTCACGGCTCCCATCACCACCACCCTTCTTTTCCTCAACAGTGCCGCCGTCCCCTCGTCTCCTCCGCCCTCCTCAGCCTTGCCCTCGTTACAATCTCCCGTTCAACAAACGGTTCGGTGCGCTCCACCTTCTGTCGCACAGTCCCAGTCCCAGTCCTATTGATGCTCACCCCTTCTTGCCCGAGAACCTTACTCGGCGTCCCTTTCTCCATCTCCTTCTCCGCCTCTTGCCTCTCCCTCTCCGCCAGCCAATCCAGCATATCCTCCGCCACCGCCTTCCAAACCGAACACCTTACCGTTCCACCCATCTCTTTAGACAACATCTTTGCCCCCGCACTAACCCCGGCCGTAACCATCAGCCTTCAACAAAGACTCAGCGTCGTCCCGAGCCAGGTCGGAACCTGCACGCTTCCCCTCTTTGCCAGCTCCGGACCCCAATGCATGAGGAAAGCCCTCACCATGGCAAGGCTCGGCTTTAGCTCGCCGGGTGAACGAGCGGTAGCAGTACGGAACCCATTCCTCCAATCCTGCGGATTCCGCACCCCCTCGCTTCCTCCCGCGTGCGGCACATCCCCGGTTGCCATATCCGGGAGAGCGTAAGCCATCCACGTCTTCAGCTCCTCTCGCATCTTCGTCTTGGTCGTACGCTTGCGGGGAGCCAAGGGGTGCAGGTGCGCGAGCGAAGGGTGCAGGGTGATGGAGTTCCACGTGTGGGAGGTGCGTTGGGGACAGATCAGGGAGAAGTCCCCCCCCGATGGAAGATCTTGCAGGGACGCTACGAGGGGGCGGGGCTGCTGGGAGTTGGAGGGTTGGGGGCAAGTGCAGGTTCCCAGGATGACCGTGAGGTTTGAGGGGTTGAAGGTCGAGGAGAGGAAGGTTGAGAGGGCGGCGGACATGGTGATGGGATGATGAGTCGGAGGGGCTCGGTAGTTTCGGGTGACGGTCGTGGTTGAGTTGGATAGGGCTGGGTTGCAAATGTTTGTCGGTTTGGTGATGTATTCGATCACGGGAAAGATTGTGCGATGATTGAGGTTTGTTCGAGCAAGATACTAGCAGGAAGACATCGGAATTTTGAACGGGGCGTGAACGTATAAGAACACTTGTTCGACAAAGAGATTCTTGTAACAGAAGTCCGTCGGCTAGTCTTTGTGTGTTTCAGCTTTTCATGACCGAAATCTCAGCCTTCACCGCCGCGTCATCATCCGTCACCTTGTCCGCCATGATTCTTATCCTACAACGAATCTTCTACGGTGATATGATCATCGCAGTCGGAGCAGCGCTATACTCATTCAACATTCTCGACTTGGCTTGGGAACCCTTCAAACAGAGGCTGCTGCGATATATGTCCAAATTGTGCCTATAAATTTCGAATCTTACCATTCAACTTGGCCTCATGGATGTGGCAATGCCCCTAAGCATCCATGGGTTCGCTCGCGGATGTGGAATTTTACTTGCGATTCTTACATGCTTGACTATGCTATGGCGGTTTGTGACCACCATCTGGAAGCTTCAGAGATGGCTATCATTGAAGATACTAGTTCAACTTTTGCTGACCTCACTGAGTTTCACATTGGAATACTTGGTAGCATCCCGAATTTTCGTCATTCCGGGCGAGGAACAGATGGAAATCCGAGCGTGCCTTCATTCATTTCCTTCCTGGATATTTCACTTAACGATTCACTTGGTAATTCACTTGGTGCTTCACTTGATGCTTTACTCAGTGCTTCACTTGTTCCAATGGTTTGCCGGGAGTGACGAAAATTCGGGACGTAACCAAGTAGTTTTGGACAAGTGCGTATGCATCGTGTCGACACTGTCTCTATACGCCTTGCAATGACGCAGAAGACGAGGCTGTCGCCGCTCTCGTCGCCAAAGACATGGAAAATGTGGTGAAGCTCTTCAATACGGAGATGCAACCCACTTACCAAAAGTACTACTATCATCTATTGAACTTGTACACCATCAAAACAGCTCTATCTGGAACATGTATTCGACTTCGAGACGCATCCTCAGATGATTGGCTGAGCAGTGCCCGAGGAACCGGCTTTCCCGGTCCGAGACCTTGCGTCAACATTCGATAGCACGGACTACCAGGTCGGACTGTGCAAGACTCTGTCCACTCGCACTTCTCAAGACGCCACCAAGTTGCTCCACTATCCTGATCAGCTTCACAAAGAGATTATGCAAGAGTCACTGTACCGTGATGTTCCGGATGACCCTAGACCTGGCTAGCCACTATGCGGTCATTGTCACAAGAGCAAGTTAGATGTGCGGACCGTGGAAGAGCTGGAATGGGGGCTTCGGTACATCGGACAAGCGCGGGAAAACATTTCTGAGCTGCGGTACTTCGGCTGCCTGGAGGACAAAACTGAGCGAATCGTGCACTGGTGGCAGGGAATGAAGCTTGAGCCAGCACCTCGGAGGCGCGAGCTGCGTGCGCTCGCTCGCACAAAGCTACCTTGAGATGTCGGTTGTGAGTAATTGTATGTGAGCACGATCGTTGATCGTATCGATGTCATAACATGTTGATAAAATCACTCGGAAAAGAATACACGAGTCGCCATTTTGGATTTCCTGACTGCATTATTTGTTCAACCTAGTCTCGCCGTAAGCATATCCCTTCGGACTGCTTATAGTAGGTCACTCTTGTCAGTACCTAGTTTTTAACATAGGTCAACGAATACGTTTAATCAATGCAAGAAGCTTGGCGCTGTCTGACCGATCGTTTGTATAGACGGATACATTAAGCTGCTGCTTCGTAGCAGGCCAAGTTCTAAACGTCGGGAGTTTACCAGCGGCCTTGAGAAATACCGCAGCCTAGAGAAAAGCCAGCTGACCTGTGCTCCACATTTGGGACGCAATCCACCATCCCCAACTGGCTCAGAAACTCTCATTCTCATCTCGGTTTGTCTCCAACCCTCTCCCCTCTTCTCAACCTCAATCCCTTCCTTCCCCACCTCCTATGTTCCCCGGGAAATTCCCCTAACTCCCCTGTCGCATCGAATCCCATCCACTGTAAACTCTTCCTCTCGACCCACCTCACCACCTCCGCCAACGTGATCACCACTCCCACAGTCCTCACAGCCTCAGGAAAAGTCCACCCGTGACCCAGCCCAAAACCCATCCACCACTCCGTTCTACTCGCAGGGTGCCACTCGGCAACAGGCACGACCAACCCCCCGTCCTCCAGCAGCAGGCATATCCACGTGACGACCAGTGCGGTGAAGATCTTTAACTCTGACGTCGTCAAAATAGTGGTGCTGCTGATCTTGCCGGTCCTGGCCCTGTGTTCGACCACGAACTTGAGGAATGCCGCATCTGTTGCCACACCCACGATAAGGGCGGCTGCTGCTGCACATACGAGAGATTGGGGTCAGCGGTGTTGGAGGGGTGAGAGGAGGAGGTGTTGGAGGGCTGCTGAGCTACTGCTGGTGCTGGTAGGGGCGGCTTCGAGGAGGGTTAGGATGGTTATGAACAGGCGGAGGAGCCGAAGGGGATGGTAGTAGAGCCAGAGGGTGTAGAGGAGACGGGTTGAGGGTGATCGAGAGAATGAGGACATGAGGCTAGCTTGGGTGAGGGAGGCGGGGAGTGGCTTCACGGCTAGGGCCGAGAATCTGTGGTGGCATCCAAAGCGGGTTTGGTTCGATTGTTCGGAGGGTATGGGTGCATCAGGATTGCTTGTTGGTGCGGTAAGTAGTGCATCGGGAGGTGTTGGGCTGAAGGTTTTGTTAGCGTTGAATGAAGGTAAGAAGAGGATGATGTAGACGTGCTTTTGGGTTGATACATCTGTGGAGACGCCTAGACTACCTAGGTGGAGAGGTCGGGCAGACATAGGTGCACGTTTCGTCTAGTTTGCCGCTGAAGTCTGATGGATATCTCCGAACACAAGAGGGGTGTCGTAAGATGAGATAAGTACCTTTTAATCGCTTGTGGAATCGATTTGAACCTAACAGAGTACCACTCAACGCTGAGTTACAGTTGGAATCAACCACTTTCATCTACAGCTTCACCTCTATGTTCTTCCCCTCGGAGCGATACTCAACAGCATCACTCTGCATCGGACGACGAAAATTTTCATTAAGCATACATAACATGGGAAGGGCGATGATCGTGAGAAAGGATCGATAGGCAGTATCGTTCGATTCGTCCGAATATATGATCTGTCTAGCTCAATCTATCCCCATTGTGCGCAGTACTTGTAAGTACGCCACAAGCACAGCGAACGCCTGTATAGCCCGGAAGAGCCTCTTACGCGTACTACGTCCCGAAGACGCCCCAGTCCTAAGCTGGACATTTCCTGAGAAAAGATGATCTAATTCGACCAGAAAGTGTCCAACATGTCGAATCAGGTGTTGCAGATATCATTGCTACTCCACATATAGCTGAAATTCCACCGTAGTGCCATGGTCTCTTTTTTTGGTTCACTTTGATGTTAAAGAAGTCACCCCAAAAGATATCCGTCTAGATGTCGAGCCATTGACAGAATCTAAGTATGCCGAAACATGTTCAAGCAATCGTCTTGGAGTTCGGCTCAGACCGAGTGCCGATGACGAATTGATATATAAGCTGTCGTAGAAAGAATTGTAATCCCAGGTTAGTGACGTTCGTAGATCAAGGGCTAGTATAGGGGATATTCTGCGAACGGTGTCTGTTAATAGAGTGGGTAATTATGAATAGCTTTTCTTACACACCTTCAGCAGCAAGTCTGTTGGCGAGTTCAAGTCAAGCCTAAACATGAGACTAATATATCTTGAGGCACAGAGATGATTCGTATCCCCAAAGGCAGTACCGGTCGATTCGATTCGTCTGTATCGAACTCATGTTACACAGACGAAAGCTATCTTCGCCGTTGTGTCATTATATGCGCGCCAGGCTGTGGCTCTCCATGTCGAAAACGCAAACAAGCATACTTTCTCCACCAGGAATCGCCACCGACCCAACTACCAAAATTCGGACCCCGAAAACTGGCAGATATCAGCAATCGATAAGCATGCTCCTTCGTCAGAACTTTACCTCGACCTCCTGCACCAAGATGGCCCGCCATTGTACGTTGCATCAGGTCCGATGAACAAATATATCTCGGCGTTACTCAGGCGGATATAGATTGCTGGGTGAGAATTCTTTGTTCACAAATTCGAAGTTTCTTTCATCTAATTCGCGACCTCAGCGGGATCTGATTGGTGACCACCGCCACCGAAACAGGCTGTCCTTTCACCCTCACCTCGGGTTCTGGACGCTGTAGTCTATCGGAGGTACCGGAACCATCGCTTCTCTATCTCGACGAGGAAGAGATCATTTGTCGCAGGGCTGGTGACTCTAAATTTACGAACAACGCCAGCTCGATACAAGAGCGATTCAATATCCGTCTCGCGACGCCATGCACCCAACACACGTTCGCCATCCAGTCGGCATCTACACAAGGTATGAACGACCGACGTGATATTCGAGGTTCCGATGAGTACAACGGACCATACACGGCAATTGCACTGGCCGCGTTGGAATGCGAAGAAGCACACTCCGACAAGACCTCCGGCCGTGCGTACGAGGAGAGATGGACAAAAAGCTTCTCAGTCCTGAGAAAGTGAATACTGCTCGGTGACAACGGAGGAAGCAGATTTCGAGTTTCTTTATCGCAGCCCTTTGTTCCGTTCCACAAATGAAGAGAAAAGCCCGAAGATCTCTTCATCGCTGTCCACTAGCACAGGTCCACACCCTTCGTCGAATTTCCTTCGACAGGCAGGAGAAAGAAGTCGTAGCTTTGTGCATATGTCTTTAATCAACGCTTCGTTGACGTTCATTTCTTCGATGAAGAGCCGTTCCCGGATGCATTTGCCCGCAACTGTCATACGACTCTTTACTCCATTCGCTTCGATGAGGATCAGAAGAGTGGCACTCACCGAACAGTAAGTGACGATGAGCGCGATGAGGGCGGGGGCGCCCATTGCTGTGCGTCTGGACTTCGCCACCTTCTGTTTGTTCTCATTGTTCGTCTTTTCTTGTTTAGCTTTGTCCCTTTACGTTCATTGTCTTCTACCCTCCGCGGTCTCGTTCATCCACAAAATTTGGTTCGTTATCGTCTGCTTCATTCATGGCGGCCACTCGTCTTTCAACCGTACAACCTTTGCAACACATTCCCTTCTATGTATCTCATGCTGATGCTCATCTTCTCCACCATGTCTCATCTACATCTTACTGGCCAGTCTTCTTCAGTTAGAGCCTTGGATACTAGAATTTGTTGTCCGCGATATACCGTTCTCTTTCTCCTTGTCCCGCCACATGGACAACACAGAGTTATTATTTTCAGCAGTCGAATCTCCGCTCCGCTTTGATCCTTTCACTACCAGTATCTCTCATTAATCCTTCTCATCAAACCCCTCTATTATGTATGTGCCTTATCTTATCTTTAGTGTTTCTTTCACGAATCTCGCTTTGTTTTTCCTCCTTCTGTGGAAAATGTTTAAATTGCTTTCTTTGTTAAGCTATTCAAGGCACTCTCTTGTGTGAAATCCTTTCAATCACTGTCTTTGTTGAACCATTTCAAGTGAGATTCTTATGCATGGACTGTCTTTGTTCCCACCAGAACAAAATGACCTCGATTTCCCTCTTCTACCAGGACCAACGAACTTTCCTACACCGACATTGACCAGCCAAAAATCTTCGATACCAAGCACTGCCAATCAAGGATCACTGCCAACCAAAAAGTACTGCCAATCGACTAGCTTTAACTCGAAGACAAGGTTCGTTCAATTCCAAACACATTCTACTCGAGGTTCCGTTGGGCTCCACCGGCTGGATCGATCCGACCTTTTCACCTTACGACCGCGGTCCGTTATCGATCCCAACGAAATATTCGACATGCCTTCGCTTACTATCATCGTCAACAATTCGACCCGCGTTATTCCCGAGGGGGAAGGGCTTTTCAGTACGACTATCACCATCAACGACTCGACTCCAGCTATTACCATCACTGTCAACGGCCATGCCCGTGGCATCGCCGAGGATGAAGGTGAAGCAAATGTCTTTCATGGAGTCATTGAAGTTCGCCAAGATGCCTTGACTGAAGATGCCTACGACGTTGAAGCTCATCACGCTGACATCGGTGCCTATCAGACGGACACCAGTATTTATGAGGTCAACGTCGGTGCCCATCATGCCGACGCAGATGTTACTCACGCGGACGACGGAAACACGACGATTGAGGAGGAAGATGTTGAAGACGGCGGCGTCAGAATCCCCGACGATAACTTCCGCAACGAAGACACAATCTTCGACCGCATCGCCCCCACCCCTCAGCTTCTCTTCGACTATCCCAACGACGCCCATCTCATCCGCGCAGCCATCGAGCAAGTTCGTACCGAACCCTTTCGCGCTCGTAGGCGTGCTCGTCACGCCCACCACGAGTGGCAGTCCCATACCGAAGTTGCCGCACTCTGCACGAGCGCACTCGAGCGTGCTAGGGCCGATGGTGCCGATGCCGCTGCCGTTCTCGAATGCGAATTCTATCAGCAGGCGGCAGTGAATAATGCCGATGCGTATCGGGTGCAGTTCGAGGCTCTTGTCGATGTTATTCGTTGGGCGAATCCTGCTTGGGCTGAGATTTTTGATGAGCCGGGGGACTGGGAGTGAAGGTGAGTCTTGCTTGCTCGACCGGAGAAGAGGTAAGTCCTGCTTTTCGCGATCGAAGGAGAGGTAAGTCTTGACTGTGGAAGTTTGAGAGAAGAGGTAAGTCATTCTTGTGGAACCTTGAGAGAGAAGGTAAGTCTTGCTTGCACCGACTGTCCCTTCCGCTGGCATGATCGATCCTCGACTTCGAATGATCCGGCTGGTTCCGGCTTCTCCCAACACATACGGCTCGGTCTCTTTTGTCGAATACTCGAACGAACGATGAGCTAGGTACACATTACACTCATTTGGGTCGGTCTTCTTTGTCGAATCCTCAGAATGACAACAAGTCGGGCATGTGTCACTCGTTTGGGTCCCTTTTATTGAACGCTCGAAATGACGTCGAGTCAGGTATGTATTACACTTATGTGGATCAACATCCTTTTGTGTCTTCTCTCTTCCTTTCCTCTTGTTATCTCAGATAATTATTTTGTTCGAGGAAACCGCAATTCTTCTCGAGACCATCCATTCACCGTAGACTCAAGCGAACCTCACAACCATCGAATGCTTTTTCTACTTCATCGAATCATAGTACATGTTATTACCTCAATGTCTTGAGTAAACCCTCCAATCCTTCCAGAATTCTAACACCTATGCCGGTTGGCAGTAGTAAAGATATCATGGTAAATATTAGCTCAAAAGTTGCCGTAATAAAGCGTACACATCGAGGGTTGAATGCTAAAACGAAGATGACGATGACAATAGCCGTGGATATCGGTACTGCGATCTGATCAGCTTCGACAACTTATAGAGGAGGCATAATTCGACGAACAGATGTACCGTAGTATCGTTTCTAGAGATACATCCCCCTGACCAAAGTCGGATGCATTCATACCAAACACAGCGGCGAGCGAGGAGAAGGGAACCTGTATATGGGTGTCAGCGTTCCTCGGGCGAAAGACTCGATAAAGATTGCACTCACGAAGATGACGGTGATAACTGTGAACTGATTTGGAGTGGAAGAATCAGCGACGATACTCCGAACTGATTTCACTTGGGGGATTGCGACTTTACCAGCATGATGGCATCACCCTGCCTCCGATTCTCTTTCGCCGATCTCTCCGCTTCGCGTGCCAATTTCTCCATCTGTTGAGCTGCCTTCCGAGATGACCGGGCCTCCAAAACATTCGCCTGGAGCTGTTTGGCGTTGAGAAGGTCGAAGATCTATTGCATAGAATCGCATCAGCCGGCCGACGGTCTTGCGATCCACCAGACGTCTTGGGTAACTCACGGACTGGTACGCCTCGCGCGACTTCTGCTGTAATCTTCGGATCTTCGCCACCCTACTCTGAGCTCCCTTGAGCGATGCTGCTGGAGTCCATCCACTTGCATTGTTTGAATCGACTCCCATTTGACCTTGAGCTGTGACCTTCGCCAACAGATGGACTTGCTGCTCGACCACGTTCAGCAACATCTGAAGTTCATCTTCGGTCTCTTTGATCTGCTGCATCAGCTCATACTCGTCGAGGATACCAAGAAGCTGATGTGATGCTTCGGATGCGTCACTCCGTAGATGATTGTAGAATGAGCGGGAACAACGATCTCGCTTCAAGATCTGGAAAGCCAAATTAGCTTGGCGGGTGGCACAGCCTCTCGAGCCGTCTCTTCTCTCACCAAGGTGTTGATGCGGTCTTCAAATGTGTCCAAACAGCACGGTCGCTGATCGAGCAACGAACGTCGCTCGAACATATTCGATGAACAGGAGTGTACGATGAGGTTTGCCATGGATGTTACATCGAGGATCTCGTTTCTCTTGTTGTCGTGGTTCAGCGACTGTAGTATATCCTCAATAATTTCACTTTGATCATCTGGCTCAGCAGCAGTGCTCCAGCGCTGGGGAAAGCAAGTGACAAGTGTTTCTGCACCAATTAGCGTCCGATTCGAAAATTGCTGGACAAAGCAACACACCCCCTTCAATCACCCACATCCAGAGCTGGTCCACCATCAGCATCGAGGGATCTTTGTCGCTCGCGAATCGGGAGTTCGTGGCACCAGCATCAAGCATCTCATCCAGATCTCCGAGTACGTCATCACTTACTCTCGAATGGAAAGACGCACGGAGCGTGCGGCGTAGATGCAGTGGCTGCGATGTTTTCAGATATCGTCTTAGAAGCTTCTCGTCGGCTGAGCAGGGCAAGCCGGCGATTTCCTGAGACGTGAGCACACGCTCGAGTTCCGGTGGTACAGTTCGGGTGTCGAGAGTGTCGATCAAGATGCTCGTGTGGGTCGCCGCGATCAAGTACTCCCAGTGGATGTATGGCATCTGCGTAAGCGTCAGCTGACTCTACATGTTCCACCTCGGGGAGGGTTCCCTCACGAATAAGACCCAATTCGGCCTCGGTTCGTCCTGCAGAACGTCGATCTCGCTGAAGTAGGTCTCCATATGTTTGTATCTCTTCTCTATACCATGGCGACCTTGCTCGCGATATTTCCAGTGTCTATCGCTTAAAACTGAGCTCTGAATCCGCGATGCTTGGTACGGATCGGCCTTCAAGTGATTCTCGATCTGAAACACGGTGTCCTATTGTTGCTCTCCTCAGCCGAAGAACCGCATAAAAAGAAAATGAGAGACTGTGAGATTTACCGTGACCCAGTCCGTATTGTTAGCGGGAAGATGGATCCAACGGAACGATGCGCTCTGATCCCCATGCTGATGTGTCCAGTGCTCCTGCATCTGAATAAGGCCCTCATCGCTATTTATCAGTGCTTTGACCTCGGTCTTCATCGTCAACGACGATACTTTTCCTTGACGGACACTGAAGTTGGTTATATATCCACAAACGCCATCAAGTGGTTCCGAGCCGGTGTGTGTTGTTTGGCTCGTTACGCGCGAGCAGACTTCATCCGCTCGGAACACGTGCTTGCCTTTGGCATTGGTGATGTTGCTAAGTCGCGCACCAACATGGGATTGGTATCGTTGATACCAACTGTGTAGACTGTTCATTACGTGAAGTGGTAGGCGAGGGGCGGATGCACTAAAAACTTTTGTGAATGAAGCTTGATCGGAAAGGTGTACGCCACTGTTGGTGTCGGCACCAATTGAAAACTTTTCGTTGAGGTGAACTGTAGACCTTGGACCGATGTTGTAGTCCGAGATCCAACGCTCATCATCGAGGTGTATTCCATTGTAACTCAGGTTCTGCTCTCTCGTAGGGATCATGTCAATCGATTCGATTTTCTCCTTGATATCTCCGACAGTATAGTACGGCTCGACAGAGAGTTCAATCACTCTCCCAGACTCGTATCTGATAGAGATGCTCATTGATCCAGAAAGTGACTTACTCCGTGAATGCAAATGGAACTGCAGATGGAACGTTGATCCCGTTGATATGTTGTAATAACCTATTGTTCGTTCATTCGTCAGAGCTTTCCCTTGGTACAGGAGAGTCTGATCTTTGATTGGTATCATCTCCTGACGCTGTATCTTCTCCTTCACAATTGCAATCAAGTCTGTGGTCTCGACATAGATCGTCCACGATCTTCCACCAAACGCCTGTATGAATATAGGCATTCCTGGATGTCGATCATTGTAATTTTGTTCTGTACCTCGCAAGTCACTTGATTCTGAGGAAATCTCAGTTAAGACGCCCTCCGCATTCGACATTTCGGCCTTACGAATGTCTGTATGTTCGACTGACTTGCAGAATAGAGAATCTCGTCGGCCAACACCCGGTTTCGATCGTGCAGCAGCTTTCCCAAACCGACTGTGATGCGGATTCGAGCCTTGGGCTCGATTGAACGTCGGTGGCTGAACGCCAATTTCATCTACAGCTCTCCAAATGTTGGAAGGGATAAGTTGACGGTTCTGAAGACCAAGATTCTTGCCGCACAGCTCAGAGGGAGCATCCTTTAGTCCAACTCCGACGATTTTCGTACCCTCGGACGTTCGCTGAGACTCCAAATCCTCTCGAGCAACCGGAAATCTCGATGCAGCATTTTCACAAAAGGTTTGCTGAGATGAAGGCTTGACGCTTCCGGGCGACGACGGCAGAATTTCTCGTTCTGCGCGAGGAGATGAACCGTGATTGTCGCCGATCGAGCTGACTGCGATTCCAAGGGTTTCATTCCGTGATATTGTGACATATGCTACGCCTTCGGCACTTACGTCTGCCATTTTGCGAGAACGCGCGTGATTGGAATAATACTCTTGATCGCATGTTCAACAAGCCGAAGTTGTAGACTTGAATTCTTGTAGGAAAGGCTGACACCGTGCGCCCAGCCTTTCCAACGCATTGAAGGCTTTGTGGCGCTTTTGATGGTGTGTAGGGAAGGCTAGCGATAGATCATGCAATCCATTACCTCAACTCGTCACAGGGATTATCTATTACCGTCACCAACGCTTGGTGAAGTATTAGTTTTCCTTGACCTATCAGTCCAAGCATAAGCAGCGGAGATCAAGATTATTAATAATGAACATTGTGAGTGGTGCAGAGCCAGGTACAAGGGGCCGTGAGGCGAGGCAGTCTATTTGTGCCTGAACCCACAGACGAGGCTGTCGAGGCGGCCATCGCGAATAACACAGCCAATCCCCCATCGCAGGATCTATGCAAAGTCAGCACCTGTGCGCATCTGAGTGACAAATCCAAGCTCAACTAGCGCAAACAAGATGCTATTGGTTCCATCCATGGTCGCATTCATGTGAATCTGTGTGTGTTCTTCAGAATCTTGGTCCTTTTATCGACTGAATTTCAACCCATTCGCTATCAATGATAGGTGTGGATAAATGAGCCACAACCCCAGTGACGACGACACGAACAAAATAATCCATGACCAGACGAGTGATAGGACAACGAATTTCCCAACTATGAGCACACCCCAATAGATATATGCCTAGGGAATCACACCTCTTCATCGTCTCCGTCATCCTGGTCATCATCGTCATTATCTTCGTCGTCTCCATCGGCTTCGTCGAACTCACCATTATATGGCGGATCAATGTCTGTGCTTCTATCCTTTTCTTGTAAGCTACCTTCCCGCTGCTCAAACTCAAACGACATGCCTCCACCACCGTCAATTGTCATCTCAACGTCATATCGTGCCCCGTCGGTCATCCCAGGAGTTATGAAGTCATTCAAGTCTGGGACCACATCATCTCCATAAGTACCCAGCAAGTCTTCTCCCGTCATCCACGTCGGGTCATCGTAGTGGCCCGAGACGTCAACGGTGAGGACGAAGGATTCCAATCTCAGTGCAGCCATTCTGCGTCTGAAATCCTGGTAGGCCTCAGTTCTTTCGGTGAAATGCCATTCAAAGGCTTTCTTGGACGATGTTGTCTTGTCGTATAGGTCATCGGTCGTAAAATCGGCATATCGGTTGGGCCTCGCTTGCTCGTGGAAAAGATTTCGTGGTTGAGTTATGTAATACTCTCCGGACGTCACATCCAGTATCGCATGCTGCAGTCTCGCGACGACGCGTGGAGGCCCGTACATCAGGAATCGAGCGAAATCGCGTATGCTCTCGAAATGAAAACTCCAGTCTCGAGGAATCCAATCGAGGACTTCGTTCTTGATCTGCTTGTTGACAAGGATGAGAGACAAAGCAGCATCATGTTTCCCCTTATGCTTTCGACTGGAAAACCAAGCGTATCGGCGTTCGCGGTTGATCGCGAAGTCGTAAATACGATATCGTGTTTCTACGGCAAGTTCGAGGAACCTGCAGCGAGCACTGGATCCAATCAGCGATGATCCCGAGAAGACCGGACATACCGCTATCGTACGCTTCAGGTGAAGTCACCATTGCGTGAAATCAGTCAGATAGAACTTTCCAGTTTCCGATAGAAATGCGCGCGTTGTCCGAGTCTGGGTTACGCGTCCTTGAAAAACGCGACGAGGGAACTGGCTTCGAGTATTACGGAAGCGCCGGTTCGGACCGAGGAGCCGGACTATCGGCAGTTCGTGCTTTTCCCTCGGAAGACAAAGCACCAGATGTAAGATCCGTCTCCATCATCATGTAGCCGCGACGATTCAGTATACGCTCACTCTTTCCAGAACAAGCTTCAAAAGAATCACGTCATCTCAACCAAGCCTGACTGGGCGTTATCTGCCATGAGTGATCGACTGAATCGTGACCCTCAGCGAGACAGTTCGTTCGATGATCATTCGGGAAAATTATTTCGCTATCTTCTATGGTTTGTATCCATTGTTAAGTGGGAATCTTATATATTCTCCCGCACAAGGCCCGCTCGGATTTTACAAACACGAGTCGTCCGGCGATTTGACGATTGGCTTACACCGTGGATCTACACAACTGCCGATGCGCACTTCGACATTTTGTGCGACTCGTAAGAGATTCGCATACACTTCGAGCACCAAAAGCGACTCGGTTCCTCTCGACCGATCTATTCCATTGAGTTAAGTTTACTGGTTCGGATCCGGCGCCGGCCCACCGGGCTGATCAAAGACTTGGACAAGCCTGGTACCCAGACATCCCTTGGGTGGAGTTCTGCCATCCTTTGCGTAGTTGCCGAACGTCAGGAGCCAGTAATCATCAAAGTTGAAGAAGCGTTTGCAAGCTGCGATCGGAGTAAGCCATTTGGGTTTCTGAAGTCGTCCTCCTTCTTGCCAACAGATCAACTCACCGAAGAAAGCCCTCTTGCCTCCCACCTTCTTGTGAGAAATCGTTCCGTCGTTGACGGTCCAGTCGAAATCCTGCACGCCGTCCGACAATCGTACCCCTTCTGCTTGCCCAGCACCTTCCACCTTGGGCAGATTGGCTCCGTAGATCCTTCTGAGATCTGGTGCACGAACAAAGGTGTTGTCAAAGTCCAGCGCGAGTCCGCGCTCCGCAGAACCATTGAAGTACGCCGCTGACCCGCCGTACTGGGGGTCGATGCCCAGGAGATACACGATCGAATCATCATTTGCCGAGTTGTTGGCATTGATGAAACCTTCGAGGAGCTGGGCGGAGCGACCGACACCAAGCGTGAAGCCGAGTGAGAATTCGCCACCATCGTGCGGAGGTGTGGGACCCAGGAACGGAGCGCTACTGGTTGGACTGGCCGTCGTCTTGGAAGAGGACGAGGCCAGTGCAAGACCAGCAAAAATAGGAATAGAGAACGCTGAACGCATGGTAAACTATGCAATTGGGATCACCAACTCGACGGGAATGAAGAGCAGAAATCTCACGGCGAAAGAGTAGAATTTATAGAAGGGGAGGCATTGCGACATATCACGTGCTGTGCAAAGGCATACAACCATCGAAAGGTTATTGATCAGGCGTGCCGCAGGATTATTGGCGGAGCGGCTTCCGACCGAAACTCGTCTGTAGGCGACCGACCCTATAGTTGGCGGTTTTTGTCGAAAATAATGTCGCGACGGTTCGCCCGGTATCGTCAACGTCATGCAGTCACCCGGGTTGTGTTGTCCATCATGTCATTTCTCGCAAATCTTTGCAAAGTAAACACCTATCCCAACCCAACAATTTCGAAAGCTCTCCAGATAACCCTAACTCCAGCATCTTGTGATCAATTTAGCCAATCACCGAAAGTTCCAAAATCTGTATCCATCGAATCAAGATTCAGCCGTTGACAGTTTCTCGTGCTTGAGGATTTGCATTGAGGTAAGCGAGGCGATGGATTGGCTTCGCATCGCGATTGCAATCATGTACTTGAGCGGTGGTTGCAACTACGGTGAATCGAGCGATTCACGACCTCCACCTTGAAACACATTGCTTTGAAACACCTTGGTGGATTTGGTTATTGATAAGCGTGTCAGATGCTACGCATTCTGAGAAGAGTGGTGGAATGTTCGTATATTTCGCGCGCAAGTGTTAAGGCTGTGCCTCAGCAGGTCCTCTAAAAACTACATCACAATTATGATTTACGAAGCAACAACTCCATCAGGTAGCGCGACAATTTACTCTGTGAGCAATGATTCACAGCATTGGAACCGACATGAGCTCTCTGCGCTCAATTTTCTGGCCTGTTCCTTCAATATCCCCACCGTTGATTTGGGTGCGGAGGTATTGCAAGGCTAAGCCGAGCACTGCGATGACTGTGAGAATCTGCTGTTGCTGATCAAGTGGGTTACCTAAACAAGACTTGATACCATTCCGCGATGTTTTAGATAGCGCGGTTCAGTGAGATTGTAGCCTGGCAGATTCCACCGACGTTGTGAATGTCCGCTCTCCGGGCCCGCAGCTACAGATCCTGTTCGGCTCCGTTCAGTGACCTTGGCCTTGGTCGTACGTTGCTGATTGATGATTCGGTACTCGCTGAGGCTGTCAGTATCCGTTACTGAAGCTGTGACTAGACTTTCAGAGAATATCATTCGTGATCTAGTCTCCGACAGGCTCGACACTTGTCTATATATGACCATTTGCCTCGAGGTAGGATTATCGTAGCGCATGAGTCAACGTTTAGCTTCGACATCCTGAAGAGAAAACGTCAACTTGATGCCGGCATGCCTCTAGCTCGTGGAACCAGTGTCGGTCCAATCCATTCTCGCGTTGGTAAATATCCAGCGATGAGCCAAAACACATTCTGACCATGAAACTGTGGGTAGGAACAGCAAGAGTCGACTGAATCTTTTAGTAAGACACAAAGTGAGGCTTGGCAACTGCAGATAACCGAGCGACAGACCTTGCAGCTGGATTCTAGAGAAATCTATTTCAGCTCCGAATCAGTCAGCAATCCGACGGGTCAAGGCTTGAAGCAGGCCTTATACGTCAACTACTAGTAAAGTTAGGGCATTTGACCCGTACAACGTGAGGGTCGCAGAGCTTGTTTGGGAGCTAACTCACCAGTCACAACGCGAATACTTTGCCCGTCCGGGTTTATTTCGATGCTAACGATGAACTTGGCTAATTCTTGAGCTACAATTGTCCTAATTTGAGATCGATGTGGTCCACGAACAATTGCGGCTGATGATGCAAGTGGGACCTATGATGTCTTAGTGGTGAAATGGGCCGTCGATATCGCGTTGATTCATATGATTTAGGGAATGGAGTGATGTAACAGGCAGCGTTCGCTTGAAGCTTCCTAACCTTGTATGATCGAGCTGCTTGTGCATCACTTCAAGCAGGCTTTCGGGATCAGCTTCTGTCTGATTCTACACATCACGCGATCAGCTTCTTCTATACTAGTACAGGATGATCGCCTAAATACAATGTTAACGGTGTTCTCTTTGTGACATGGTGAGGAAGCAAATAGTCATGGAGAAACGAAATCAAGGCGCCTTCCCACTAAAACGCGATGTCCGGTAACGTTGGGAATCCCTTATCTACCGATATGCATAGCAACCACTTATCCAAGCATGCGACTGCACCGACTTGTGGCGGGGCAACACATTGGACAAACATTTTCCATCACCGGTCAAGAAAATCCGATAATATTGTTGAGTGGCTCGAAGCATCCGAGGCTTTGAGTGATCACGAGTTAGCTTGTACCATTTATAAGCACAAGACAGAAGAGCGATTACTTCTATCCAAGGATCACGTAGTCTCTTTCTGTGTTTGACGAGTCAAGCACCAGGTAGATGACCAGCTCCTTCCACTGTCGTATCCAAAAACTTGCACAAGTTTAATCACATCGTTTGGGTTTATCATACGGACGAATCGGCACGTAACATGTAGCTTCTACGACTCGAGCGGATCATGCACGAGTACATAGTAATAGTAAGAATGCCAATGGCCCAGACCACGGATGGAAGTACTACGACGAGATCAAAGCTGCAGCTCCAAAAGACAGCGCATATGTACCTGTGGGACTTCCTGTAGGTAGAAGCTCCCCACGTTCTTCCAGCATGCTGTTTCTGGATGGTAACTTTTACGTAAATACAATATTCGGCTAATCTGCTTCGCTAAGCCACGAAATCAGCATTCTCCGGTATGGATTGCTCTATAAAACCATGGTTACACTTACATTTCGAACCAAGAGGTGTCCACTTCCGCTTCGTGGTAGCATTTCAAGGACGATCTCCGAAAAATCCATATGCACTCCATGATTATGGCGACATTTTCGGTCCTTTCCATCTTACTCCCCTTTCTCTCCATGCTCTTGACGTCTGTCACGGCGGCGGCGGCCCCGACCTATCCCAAAACCTTCTACGTCTACCAATATGCTTCAATTTGCAATGAAAAAATCGTTCCACCTCAATGCAACTTTACGTTCCAGCTCACCGTCGATCAGGTCCCGAACAATCGCACCTCACCTTTCGGCTTTTGCAACTTTACGGATCGAGCAACCAGTTACGTCACCTGTAACAAAGGTACACCGCAAACGGGGTTCTCCGCCTATGTGCAGAAATTCAAGGATCTGGATGCGAGAAACGGTAATTTGACGGTCAAGCTCCAGGACTTGGGAGGATCGCAGTACGCGTATACTGCGTATGGGAATCAGACGCTGAATCGAAACATCGATACGTATTTCAAATTTCCGGTCACAAGGATTGTGAATGGTACTTCGTGAGATCCATGTCCGGAGGCTAGATGGTGGATGAAAAAGCCGTTCGATGGGTAGAAAAGATTATGCTTCGGTCTACGAATAGGAATGAGGGCATGGAACGGGATCCACGGTTGATAGTCCCCATGCATGTGTCCAATGACATTGGTTCGGTTCAGAGCTCGTGACTTTTCCATCAGGAGATGTGGATTCAATACACATGATTCCACGTGCCTCGTGCAGCGATATCTCGCTTTCGATTGGTCTAGATGCTGCCCGATGATACGCACAGTCATAACGTTACATCGCAGGCGTCCCAAAACACGTTAGAATGCCGCAATGCGATACCTGCCTCGTAGGTATACATGCGGGGTTAAATGTGGCGGTGGAAAGCTTCCAGAATCGCAATGCTACGTTCCCTGTTGCGACCGAGTGTCATATGATTGTGGTGCTGAATGTCTAATGTTATCTTCGAAGCCTTACCATCGTTGTTACGATGCATAAGTCTCCAGTTGAAAAGTCCCTACATTTCCGCAATTACGAGTATGAAAGATATGATGTTATTGATCGGGGAAAACTGGTGTAATAGTTAGTTGAAATACTCCTAATCGCTACCTAGTATGTCACCCGAAGAATACTATCGAAGTTATAGTAGTTTAAAGGAGTGTATAGGACATAAGGGAAACTCAATCCACGTAGGCAACGCGAAAGCTAAGGTAGTAAAAGAGCCAACGCTATTTTCCTTCGCTCTGTTACTTCTCTTTTTACTAAGTTTCACGTTGAACAATTAGTTCTACATTGGCCCGCTACAATATCGAGTTATATCTTCAAGGTTTTAAGAAGGTTTTGTCTTGCTTCGAACTTTTAGAGAAGTCTTGTTTCTAGATATTTTACGAAAGCTATGTATCCGGCTTGAATATGTCTTACAGCCCTTTCCCGTTCATAAGAGGTACTTCTATATCCAGCAACATCCGTTCGAGAAATCGAGGAGAGAATTGTGTTCACAGCCTCCTACATCGCTGCTAAGATCTGGGCTTGCTATTTCGATACTTGGACCTTCATGTGCCTTGATATTATGCAGAAGCCAAAATCAGACAGGGTCGTTTATCCTTGATCAGCGAGTATATTTTGGTCCGCCAATCCGACGATTCCTGCCTAGTTGTAGATGCATTAGTCGAAAACTCTACTTAGTGGGCTACCGGCAAGGGTATCGTAGGCCCAAAGCCAATCCGAGTTATCTTTTGCGAAGGCTTGTAGCTATGTAGTCTTCGTAAACTATTAGCAGAGATTTCTAAGCGTCGTAACATGCTCCATGACCAAGGCTAATCCCACACCAACACACATCGGAAGGAGAGGGATAGGCGGCCGGTCAAGATTTTGATACCGTCTGCCAGTGTCTGACTGAGCCGTTTGCGCGGACAAAGGTACTTACTTTATTTGTTTGATGCATTTGCACAAGCTTACCTGTTTGCTTAACCCCAAGAGTAGAAGGGCTATCTGGTGAAAGTCTTACAAAGGCTTACCACGACTTCATGTTTCCTAGAACATTATTTCGCCTAGTATCTTTTTCAAAGGACGCGTGCCGAACGTCAAGATATTTCAACATCGAAAGGTCCGCTTAGTAAAAGTTCATAACATCATCGTGAAAGTGGTGAGAGCAGCGTATGATGAAGGGTTAACGTGTGGGCACAAGGATGACTTGCAAGAATATTATATTTGAGTGATCTATACAGCAAGGCTATCTCCCATGGTCGTAAGGGTATTTCGCAAATACGGCATAATACTAAACTGTTACCTGCTTATCACTCGTTCATAAAACTCATTGGCCCCCCCAAATGTCCAACAACTCATGACATGGTCTAATTCTCCACAGCGTTGAGAAGTTGGAAACCGTACGACTGAGTGATATCGCTCGATGCGACGTTGAAAAAGCTGATACCGGGGATGTTGAACACAGCGACGCAAAGCCATGCGTTGGCGCTGACGGAGTATTGCAGGTTGAAGGTGAAATAGACACCGTTCAGCTTGGCGGCGAAACCACCGCAGAGCTTCAGAGCATCGCAGAGGGACTGTTGAAATATGTCAGCCGGTGAATGGCGACGGGGACACTCGATCATCGAGTTCGACTTACCAATGATCCGCTGAAAGTGGTGCTCAGAGATGTCGAGGACTTGGTGTTGCCGGGGTTGCTCGGGTTGAGAGACTTGGTGCCTGTGTAGATGGTCGTGTATGTAGCGAGCTGGATGCGCGAATTAGTGCATAAATTATGATCAAAGGCACGGAACTCTTACGTAGGATGAGACCTGGAAGCTGAGGGATGAACACGTCGGGGCGGGAACACTGGATGAGGTGGTGGTCGAGGATGTGGTGGTGGTGGACTTCGATGTCGAAGTAACGAAGGTCGAAGAAGTCGAAGTGGACCAGCTCGATGTGGAGGTTGAAGTCGAAGTTGAAGTGGGGATGGAGGTTGATGTTGAGGTGGAGGTGGGGGTCGTCACTTCAGACGTAGTGGAAGTGGATGACGTAGTCTCGGGTGCGGCTGAAGAAGTAGTGTCAGGTGCAGTTGAGGAAGTCGTTTCGGGTGCGGTTGACGACGTGGTTTCAGGTGCGACCGACGAAGTCGTCTCGGGTTCTGCTGATGATGTCGTCTCGGGCTCGGTTGATGAAGTAGTCTCGGGTGCGGTCGACGAGGTCGTCTCGGGTT